>WOVY01005560.1:0-22239 GCA_013436015.1 Rhipicephalus annulatus
AGTTCCGCGTCGACGGCATCGGAGAACTGACAGCTCTCGTTGATACCGGAGCTCAACGTACGGCGTTGCTTCGCCGCCACGCCTCCGAACCTCTCCAGCCTTGGACTGAGCCACCCACTGCGGGGTCTCGGTGGCGACGTACTACCGGTCGGTGCCCTAAACCTGCAACTCAACACCGAGGCCGGCAGCAAGTTTTTGTCCTCGGTGCCCGTCTTCGACGACCTGCCCACAGACATGGTTTTAGGGGCCGACTACCTGCTCTCCGGGGAAGTGCGCCTCACGGTGGAAGGAAATACCGTCAACCTCCATCCTGTGGCTCCAAGTGTGCCTCCGGCGCAATCCCAAGGTGAGCTGACGACGCCACTTACACTTCCCGCAATACTCGAGAGGCACGCATCGCTCTTCGCTGATACTACTAATCAGCTTCCCGGAACTAGCGTGCTAGTGCACCATATTACTACCGGACAATCATCCGCCGGTGGTCCATACCGTTACGTAGATATGCCGAACGAGAGCGGATATTAATTGACCAGCAGGTGCAAGAAATGCTTGCCGCAAGCATAATCAGGCCATCTTCTAGCCCGTGGGCAGCACCTGTTGTCCTAGTCCGTAAAAAGGACGGCAATCTCCGATTCTGTGTTGACTACCGAGAGCTGAACAAGCACACCATACCAGACTCGTACCCGCTGCCACGCATTGACGACGCTATTGACGCCGTACGAAAAGCGAGGTTCTTTTCGTCGCTAGAGTTAAAAGCAGGGTATTGGCAGATCAACGTGGCTGAAGAAGATAAGTTTAAGACGGCCTTCCGAACACCATCTGGCTTGTACGAGTTTAATCGGATGCCGTTCGGTCTGCGAACTGCTCCAAGCACCTTTCAGCGTGCCATGAACACAGTGTTAGGCACACTGATAGACCGTGCCTGCGTCGTGTACCTCGATGACGTTCTAGTCATCGGGGAAACAGAAAAACAACATCTACAAAATCTCGACACGGTTCTGCAGAGGCTACACAAACACCGGCTTTCGACTTAACCGCGAGAAGTGCCAGTTTGGGTTGACGACAATATCTTATCTTGGTTATCAGATATCTCATAATGGCGTACGACCCTTGCCTGAACGCATAGACGCCGTTGCCAAATACCCTGCACCAACATCTATAAAACAGCTCCAGGTATTCCTAGGAATGGCGTCATACTTGCGCAAGTTTGTACCGAGCTTTGCGTCAACTGCTGCTCCACTCACGGACTTACTGAAGAAAAACGCCCAATTTCAGTGGGGTCCTTTGCAGGATAACGCCTTCCAAACCCTCAAACACCAGCTTACACATAGCCCGGTGCTCTGCCACTTTAATGAAGATTGGATGACAGAAGTCCATACTGATGCGAGTCAGATTGGCCTAGGGGCGGTTTTACTTCAACGTGACTCGAGTGGGCGTGGGCACGTCATCTGCTACGCCAGTCGTAAACTATCGGACGCAGAACGGCATTATCATTCGAATGAACTGGAGTGTTTGGCTGTAGTATGGAGTGTGGATGAAAAGTTCCGCCACTACTTGTTTGGCCGACACTTCACGGTAGTAACAGACAACTCCGCGATTGCGTGGATGTTCCAGAAGCAGCACCTCAAGCACAAGTTTGCCCGATGGATTGTTCGGCTCCAAGACTATACGTACGACATCCGTCACCGTGCTGGAGCACAAATCAGCTTGCGGACGCTTTATCGCGAAATCCGATCGAGGAATTCTCCACACAAAATCGAGAAACCTGGATCCTGTTTTCTCAACAGGACGTGACCAAGGCTCAGCAAGCCGATGAAAGACTCGCATCCGTTATAGACTCCATTGGCGATGCGGGACGCAATGCCAAGTTTGTCTTACGTATGGAACGCTGTATCGGCGTCACTGGGCCGATAAAAGCACCGAGTGTCATCTCCTGGTCATTCCCTGACACCTTAAAATCGAGCGTACTACGCGCCATCCATGACACTCCCGAGGGAGGCCATGTTGGCTACAGAGCCACCTTACGCAAGGCACAAGAACGTTTTTGGTGGCCGAAAATGGATAAAAGCGTGCGTTCATACGTTGCCAGTTGCGAGATTTGTCAGCAACACAAACGACGTCCTGGAGCTCGACATGGACTTCTTACGCCGATCAAGCCTCCAGAGACAGTTTTCCACACGTTGGGCATAGATCACATCGGGCCTCTTCCAATGACGACAGCGGGCAATCGTTACATTATACTCGCTGTGGACTACTTGTCCAAGTTCGTAGAGGTCGCGGCCGTGCCTTCGCTTGCTGCTAGCCATGTCATCCGATTCCTGAAAGATCGCTTCGAATGGCGACACGGTCTTCCTAACAAGTTGATCTCCGACCGGTCGACCACCCTTTCGCAGTCGCGAGCTCCGCACTTACCTACAACAAGCTGGAGTGGACCATCACTTCGCGTCGGCATACCATCCACAGGCGAACGGACTGACCGAAAGGTCGAACCAGACTATCCAGGCTAGACTCGCACCGTACTGTAAGAATCACAAACGAGGTGAGGCCGACTGGGATGATCATCTCCAAGCAGCTGCGTACGCAGTGAACACGGCGGCACACAGCTCCACAGGAATTTGCCCCTACGAGATTGTCTATGGTCAGCTCCCGCAACTGAATGCTACGTTCGGTTTGGACACTCCCGTTAAAGTAGGGCGTTCCGCTGCACGCCAGACACTTTGTCGCGATATCCGTGTGGAGGCGCGTAGGAGGATTGTGCATGCTCAACAGGCACAAAAGCGATACTACGACCGACGCCACCGTCCCGCGCCGAAATACAGTGTAGGTGATGAGGTGTGGCTACAGCGAGGTGCGCCATCGTCTTCAAACAAACTGCACCAAAGTACGACGGCCCTACATTATTTCTGAGCGCTTGGGAGATAACACTTGGCGAGTACGTTCCACAGCTTCTGATACGCGCAGAGACAAGAGAAAACGGAATAACTTTGCGGTGCATGTGTCGCGGATGAAGAACTGCATACGTCGGCAAACGTGACATTGGTTTGTGTTTTTCTTACAGGAGTAGACCAGCTGCAGCGTGGCCGAGTGTAATGATGACAAAGCGGCGATCGTGCTCGGCGCATACGTGGCGGGACGGAGAAGACGAGGAAGAGAAAGCAGAATAAGAACAGCCGGCCTGCAGCAAAGGCGTTGTCTCTTATTTCTCGTCTCTACAATATATATATAGACCGGCCCTTTTTGTTCTGCTGACGGTTCACGACGCAGCCTCCAGCTTACTTATTATATTCGTGGGGTAGTGCGCTTATGAATGCCCCGAGCAGACGCAGCACTAAAATGACCTCATTTTGTTCAATTCAAAGTAGACACACTTCTATAACAACAACGACCTTCCTTCGCCATAATAGAGAGAGAGAGAGAGATAAATAGAGAGGAAAGGCAGGGAGGTTAACCAAGCTTGGCTCGGTTGGCTACAATAATGCCCATAACTATTCGAAACTCAGGTTAGGAGCAACGCAGTACAGGGATGGTGACATTTTTGTAATAGTTTCCCTGCTACAGTGCGGTGCGACAAATTTTCCACAGCAACAACACGAGTGACATTTTATTGTGATACTGATGGAGCACCTTTTTTTTGTGTGTTGAGGTCGCCGATAGGTTATGTATATAAAATAGAACTGAAATACTATTACACCATGCGTCGTATGTTTTATGCGAGAGTGTAAGCGCATGAGGGTAGACGATGATCGCGGCTCAGGCGGAGAGGAAACGCGCCAGCCGGGGTGGGGTGGGGGGTGCTTCTGGAAGGAAATACGTACTTCACGGTCGTTTGCACCGTATCTTTAGAGGCAATCAACAGAAGGCTCACACTTTTGTGCGTGTCGTGCCCCCGTTGCGAAGTTTGCGCTAATGTCATACACAGCACGAAGGTCACTTCGCTAGCTGCAGCAGCCCCGTTTCTTAATAAAGTGTGCGGCTGACCTTATTTCTTGAAACATTCGAATTCGTTGCTATGTAGTTTCCCTGCCTCACCCTCTCGGCCAAACTGTTCTATATTTGCCCTCAGCTCGAAGTATTGCGGAGTGCACGTGGATCACAGGCTTAAGTTCATCAACTGAGGTATATCATTATTATCGTTTCCAATATATTAATTCACACTTGTCAAAATTCATGACCGATGTTTTCGCTATCTATAAACCACAGGAAGGAGTTGCACAGCAGCACGTATACTTTACCGTTGTTCACGCTGTCGACATTACGTATCATGACTCGCAGGTCGCCGGATCATATTCCTGCCGTGGCAGCCGCATTTTAGATGAAGGCGAAAATGCTTGGAACCAGTGCGCTTAGCTTTAGTAGCATGTTAAGAATCCCAGGTGGTCACAATATTCGAAGCCTTTTACTACGTCAACTTTCATAATTATATCATGGTTTTGGTACGTTAAACCATGACAAAAAGAAGAAGACATTACGTGTTATGGCCTACCATGACAAGATTTCGCCGACGGGATGATCCCTTTATATGCGCTTTGAATATTCGGCTCTCACCACCTGAAGAAAACAAAAACCGCAGCATATCCACGGAGTAAATGATGATGAGTGGAGAGATGCATCCGTCAGTCCGTCCGCGCTTCCGTCTGTCCATGCGTCCATCCCTCCGTCCATCCGTACGTCAAACAGACAGACAGACGACGGATGGACGTGGCCAGTGGATTATTCACGGTTTGCTGATAAAACCTTTCGATGCTTTGCTACACTCATAATCATTCACTCCGTGGATATGCTCTGAGGTGGTTACTACATACATGCATACATACAGGTTACGACCGACTCACGCCTTAAGGAGCTTCACTTCTAAGAATTGAGATGCAAGCTCTCTCCTGTAAAGTCATCTCATAGTTTACAAAGCTTCTTAGCACGTTAGTAATAAAGAGTTCTATAAATCAAATTGAAGTGTAAACGGTCGGCGTCGGTGTCGTTAGATTACAGCAAAAAATCGGCGTTGTCAGGGAGCGCAATTTTGAAAAACATGCAAATGAATATATAATGAATTTGCTTGGTTCGAGTGTAAAATCAAACTAGGAACTACTGCAAGGCAAGCAAGTGTTCTACCACAGCCTCTCTACTGCTTGGGAGTGTTGAAAGAAAAAAAGAAGGAAATAACCAACACGATTGAGATGTAGGGCGAAGAGCCTCCTTAGCGCTTGTAATAATGCGTGGAAGAAACGCAACACACACAAGGCTTTAAACTTTATGTGATTGAGGCTAAAATAAACGAAGTTACTGAACTAAAATGCACTGAACTAGAGTTTATTTTTATTTTGCAGTTTTGACGAACCCTTAGAAGTACCCGTATTGGGACTTGTTAGTGCATTCTTTCAGGTGCAATGATTTGCGCAAAAAATACAGCACACAAAAGACTACAGAGACGACGCAACTTTCTGTAATACCTGTTCTAAGTTTGCGCAGGTGTGGTTGGTTCTGTCGTTCATGTACTGTGTTTTTTCGCAATCCTTCATTATCTGAAAGTCTGCACCCCCGAAGTGGTGTAGTCGTCATGGAGAAAGTCTGGTGACCTGAAGGACGCGGTATCGAATCCCGGCCACAACGGCCGCAATTAGACGCAAGCCAATTGCTATAGACGCCTGTGAGCTTAGATTTAGCCGCACTCGTTAAAACATCCCAGTTGGTTGAAGTTTCCGGGGTCTTCCTCTGCGGCGTCTCTCATAACTATGGTTGTCGCGAGATGATGAATTCCACCAATTATGATTATTTTGGCAGTTTGCTACTCCAGTTGTGAAAATCAGATTACGTTTGATACACACATTTCAGCAACGCAGTAACATAAACAAAATTGACAGCTAGTCTGGTGCGACTATCAAAGATCTCTTTGCGAGCGTGCATTACACAGACAACATCACTCTAAAAGTCACTGATGCCAACGACAACTACTGTTAAAATTAGGTGCACCAGACCCGTTCAGTCATCAGCTCAGGTACTCCAGCGTTGGAGGAACAGCGGCATCGCTGAGCCAGCTCTATTTTGTCCTTGTTTAAGTAACATGGTGCCGTTAGTAACATTGAAAAGTCGCTCCGTTGGCGCGGACAAGTGTCAGATATGGTTGAAGAACCTGTTGTTTATTTTCGGGCATGGTTGTTCAGTATCAATATTGTTCCGCCATCCGTGCCACTGGATACACGTTTTACCATGGCGAAATATAATCTGCAACGTATTAATACTGATGTCACACAAGCACTTGTGATCCTGATCACGCAAATAGGTAAAAAAAAACTGTGGAGCTCACTCAGACTCATTCACAAAATAAATTTGAGCTTAGAACTCACTCAAACACACACTCGCTAAAATTTTCGTGGGCCGGACTCACACTCACGAAAATTTTCTGCAACGGGATTGACTCGAACTTAGTCTCATGGTTTTATCAGAGTCTGAGTGAGTCTGCTCATGAGTCTATTTGCGTTAAGTTAGCTTTTCGGACCAATGTTTCAGTGTTAGTTAACATCAATATCTCACGCAAGTGCTCTTCTTGGCACTTTTTGATATAGCACTTACGAATACGAGTTGTGAGTGGTGGTAAACCAGTAAGGACCTTATTTTTCAAAGAGATGACAACAAAAGATATATTTATCATGATTATACCTGGAAGAGTTGGCGGTAATAGAGGACAACACAGATCATACCCTACGTATTTCACGTGCCTTACCAATGAATATAGAAAGGCGCATGATTTGGAATACGTGCAAGTAGACGTGAGTATACACGGGAATCCAGAAAAAGCTGGTAATAAGCCTGAACGGGAGAAGATATGACCATTGGTCGAGAGTTAAAGGCGGAAGTCGCTCAGACTCACTCAAGAAATATATCTTGCGTTTCGCACTCCTTTGGACCCAGACTCAACAAAAGTTTACTGAACCGGACTCACGCTCCCGAAAATTTTTTTAGCCACATTCATTTAGATTCAAACTCACCACAAAATTACTCTCCTAAACTCACTAAGACTCACACTTACGACTTGATCTGACTGAGCTAACGCGAGTGAGTGGACTCATAAGCGAGTTCGCCGACCTATGATTACATGTAATCCAGATGGAATTTCTTAATCGTTATGGGCTCTTTTACGCAACGTGTAGATTGTATCAAACCCGATCGACATCACAATGCTCAATTATGATTTAAGTGCACCGCGTGACAACGGTATCAAGCGATGACACCTTTCCGATGCTCACGATGAAGTGTCAGGTGCTTCTACCACGCAACGATGATCTCTCAGATTTCAGTGCATTAGTTCGGTACACTGTCCTTTTTTTACGAAAGGGAACACGCGAGCGCGTGGCCTGCCTCCTGCCACGGCTCCCCACAGCACCATCAACTGATAAAGAAAGCACGTTCGCTTGTGGCGTCATTTATTAGCAAAACAAATACCGAGTTATGATCGTTGGAGAAGCGCTGCCCCTCCCGCTCTGGTCTCGCAATGGACAACACCGCCAAAGGCGGACGCACTTTCTTCGTCTGTCAGCTGATGGTGCTGTAGGCCGCCGCGGAAGAGCGCAGGCCAAGAGCTCTCGGGTTCCCTTTCATAAAAAAAAAGACGCTACGTAAAGTCGTATCAGTTAGTTCATAAATGATGAACTCCTGTTAGAGCAAATTCTAAGTTTTTCATCACTTTTCAAAACTAACAGAAATGTAACTTTATATTTTCGAGCAGCTGCACATTGCAATGTAATTTCACTACATTAAAAAAAAACCTCAGTGAAGAAATCTGTAATGTAATCTGGTTCCTTTATACGAATGATTGCGGATTCTTTGGCCCTCAGTGACGCACTAATGAAATACGGAAAGCGCACCGGTGTCTATGTTCTACCTCCTGCGTTATCTCGCAACACGACATTCCTCACGCCTAATCGCTCGTTGAAAGCAATACTCGAGTCACACCACCAATAAATGAGGTAACTAAAGCAGTGAATGAGGCCGCTATGGGCTCCATCGAGTTTGCCTGTACAGTAATATCTGTTCTAACTGACCGCGTTACGCGGCGGCCTTTTTCACTATCGGGGACGCTAACGGAACAAACTCGTCTGGCGCGAGAGCATCCGTGGACGCGCGACTGAGAGACACCTGTGGAAGGACAAAAAAATAAAGAAAGGACGACGCCTCGGGTGAATTTCAAGCGGCAGGAAAAGCAATTCTCCCGGGCGGTTTCAGACACCCTGGCACAGCGTGCAGCCCGTCCCGGCGAGAATTCTGGAGCGTGAAAACGCCACACTTTTCTTCGCCGCTGCCCACGTCGGGTTCACTCTCCCGTTCCGGGCGTGTTATGAGGTTTCCGCGGGGCTGCTAGAGGCATCTCAGCACGAAGCAGCTCGGCGTACTCGTTGTGGCACGCGCGGTGAATGATGCACCACTCCCCTCCTTCCCACGACCCTCACAGCATGGCGGACACGCGAGTGTCTCATCTCTTTTTTTTTTTTGCGGAAGAGCACAAACGACTACATGAATTCGGCAACGACAAAAAAAAAAAGGAAGCAGCTCCTGGAGCGCTGTACACAACAGCCTTAATTGAAAGCTTAAACAAGGGCGCAACTCCCGACGACAACGGCGAAGAGAAACGCGTGTTGCTCTCCAGTGTGAGGAGGCGAATGGCGGCGTGCTCGTGCTGGGAGAGAGCGTACGCGTGGCGCGGGTCTACCTGAGTGGCGGCGAGGGGCCGGACCCTCGGTGAGAGAAGTCCCGTTTTCAGTGTCACGGGTGAGTGGCCTGCTGCCTTGCTCTGTCTCAAGAAGGTCAGTCTAGCCCCAGCCAGCGGATCACACAGCAGCACCGTCTGCCACAGTGTGCGCGCGCGCCTCCCTTCCTTCGCCAAGCGTCGTTACAGCTGTGCGCGGACCACGGCAGCAGCAGCCGGCATCCCATTGAGACAGACTGCCGCTTTACTTCGACACCGTTGATCCGGCGAGCCAGTCGCGCACTTACGGGAGCGGAAGGAGTTAGCCCGTCGGCGTAAACGCGATGAACAAGCCACCCACGCGGCAGTGACAGAGCTTGCGGTCATCGAAGAGACGTTCATAAGTAGCGGGTGTGCTTTCTTTTTTTTTTTTCCGAGAAAATCTTGGCTGGCGACGGAAATCCGTACCCGAGTGGAGGAGAGGACGCCCAAGAGCGGGATGATGACCACTGCCACTGTGTGAGAAGTAAAGGAGACGCAACCCGATTTCTCTGCGCTGCACCGTCATCGACGCCCACGGCTGCTTTTTGCCTTCGTTCCACGCGTTGTCGCTCTTGGTGTCACCGGATTACGGGCTGCCACAGGGGGGTCGTGGACCTCGGCACCGAAGCCGAAGCGCCATGGTGAGTAAATAGTTCTATCCTGCGTGTTTCCTGTCCTGACCCCGAAGCGCGGCTAGAGCCTCCGCTGGTATTGGCTCTCGCCGCCCTTCTTACCCCGTGTGGCGTGCACTATAGACAAACGTCACGGATGCTCTTTGTGACGCTGGGAGCATCGCAAAGATCAGAGACGCCGTCCCAAGGCTGGCCGCTTACACTATTTGTGGCCCGGAGGGACAAAACAGAAACGCCACTAACTCGCCTCTCGAGTATTCTTTACTTTTGCTTTTTTTTTCAAGATAGACAACAAGAAATCATGCAATAACCTCGTGAGAAAAGCTACGTGTTTTGTTGTCGCAAACTTGAAGCAGAGAGACTAATATCAGTTTCCTGTCCCTGAAAGTATTAAAATGCCTTGGATGAAAAAAAAAGAAGAGCCATCGGCACTTTCTTCCTTCATGACCACTGTTACAAACTTTTTTAGGACGGTTATATTACACGGCCAAACTGAGAACTCTACTTCTCTGATATATAGTGACGAGGAGGCGTGTATAGTACGATTGTTTGAGTGGCATTATGCTCCATGAGTGATCGCGCTGCATGCTGTTAAGTCATAACGATCTCATAGCCCGCCTTCATGCTTGCACAATAGTGAGCTGGGTCATTTCCTTCATGTTGGCGTTTTCATCCTTTTTTTTGCAGCAGTTGCTGAGAATGAACTTATCGTTGCTATGAACCCACATTATTATTTTTTTTTCACTCAGCCTATATTTAACTGACGAGTCACATTTCGCTACTGCGGTTCGCCGCACAAAGTCACTTGTATCCTGTGGCTATGATACAGGAAACGGAGAGTGAAGTCTTTCCGTATTCACGGAAGAAATTTCCCTCTGCGTTTATCGGCTGCGTGAGCTTGTTTGCTATCAAGGCTAAAATTCTGCAGTTGCGCAATTGAGTGTCAGTGGGACGCCATCATATGTTTTGGGAGATACCCCGCCTCAGTGAAGTGGTGCCTATGGCGCTCGGCTACAGACCCAGAGGCCGCAGATTCATTCGCGGCGGTGGCGGTTGCATTTAGATGGAGTTGAAATGGTAGAGGTCTGTGTACTGCGCAATGTCAGCGCACGTTAAAGAACACCAGATGGCGAAATTTTCCGGAGCGCTCAACTACAGCGTCTCTCATAATCATATGGTGGTTTTGAAACGTGACACTTCAGATATTACTAATTTTGGGGGACATTGAAGAGAAACTAACTATACCATTACGTCATGGCGTGTCGCTGTCATATAGGTAATTAAATGATCACATGAGATAGCGAGTGCAAGAGATTGAGCTATTAGAATACCAGTTAAGATATTCGGGAGAAGAAGACACAGAGATACGCTGCTCACAGAGGACCGGGCCCCGCGTGCACAAAAACTCCCTAACGCAGGTTTTGGTTTTCGCACAAAATTTCGGCCAATCTGATGCTGAATACGTTCAAGGACGATATGCAGTGTCAATTGAGATCTACTAAAATGAATCTACGTAAATTTAGCTCTTGATCAATAAGTGGGATGAATTGAAAACATTTGGGTCAAAAAATTAAAAATATTGAAAATAATTGAAAATTTAGTAATTGCCGCTTCTTCGTTGAAGGGTTCGGCGTTCGTGAAGGCAGAGGAAGAAAAACATTCCTTTCGAGAAAGCAAAAACTCACTTTGCTGTAGCTGTTCACTTTCAAGGAGCAGATATCAGTGAGATGAAGCCAACGTTTCAAGCTTCGAGCATCACGTTTACCTTGTATCGGCGTCGTCGACTTGACATGATATCCGAGTATATTGCTTCTTCTGCATTGTATCACGTTTTTTCGCAAGCATGATGCTTATCAATGACGACCAGCGTTTCTAAGGATATAATGAGACGCTTATAGACTACTAGTGAGATCGAGAAGATACTCCTAAATGGTTCAATGTGTCAGAACAAAGTACAGTGTTTTTCTATATTACACGGTATTAGAAACTTATTACCGCCTTTGCTTTAATGTATTAATAATAATATTATAATAATAGGAGGGGTTAAGCGCCTAAAAATCGCAATACAATTATGAGACACGCCGCAGTGGAGGGCTCCGGAAATGTTGACCCTCTGAGTTTTACCTAACGTACGCCTAAATCAAAGTAGACGGGACTCAAGCATTTGCGCCTCCGTCGAAAACGCAGCTGCCACGGCCGGGATTCGATTCCTCAACTTTCGAGTCAGCAGTCAAGTGCCATAACACTAGACCATCGTGGCAGGGCGGCTTGAATCTAATAACAAAGGAAAACAACGAGGACATGCCCTTATCACCACACGTATGAAAAATATGAATTCCGTGAAGAGCGGATTCGTAGGCCAAATAGTAGGGTCGTTTATGTCGTCAGCATTCACACAGCGAAATGTATTTCAGCAGTTGAGCACGCTTCAATTTCACCCGGTATACAGCGAAATATCCAGCAGTAGAGTTTAATTTTGACAGCCGTGAAAACTTGATTTACGCAGTTTTTGGGTTGTCTGCCGTCTCATGGGGATATTGTCACGTTAACCTACCAGAATAGTGTCCACAAAACGAAAAACAATATTCAGATATCTATTATTGACTCCATCGTATACCTTTTGAAATGGCGATTTCAAGCATAATGTAGCCCAAACTTCTTCGAGGATACAAACGTGGTACTACTTGCCTTTCTGCTTTCGCGTAACTCTATATAGCTGCTTATGGCTGAGCTATATGCTGGTTTTGTTACCTTGAATGTTGTGGACGTAATACGGGTTGTATCACTTCGCCGACCTCGTTTTTCTGCGTTCGGCAGTTCAAAAAAGAATAGACAAGCTCTGGTCACTTTGAACAAAATATGAACAAGAACAAAAAACATACAGCAAACCTAAATAAATAAGCAAAAAAACACCACCACACTTCTGAACGAAACAAACAGCACAATTTTTAATTTAACTCACATCCTCGACAGTAGATTCTTTTCAATATTCTGGTAAAAAAGTAACTTGATGCTCTACATGCCCGAAAATTACAAGCTCCCCGAAGAACAATTCTTTTTTTCTGAAGCACCCCTTAGCTGATGGCACAATATATACCCTTTATTATGAGGCCGCAAAGTTCCTATCCGCTTTTTGCGTATACGTATACAGCACGCACATGTGAGCGCTTCTGCTATAGCGCCGTGTCATGAAGTTTAACCGACCGCCTCTTGAACGAAAGCAAGACTTCCGCGTCAATCTTTTAATAAAACGAAACCGAGAACTTCACACCAACACATAAAGTCCTCGAAAGCCTCGAGTAAGAAGAGCGTCGAAGAATAAACGATAAATAATGAAATGTCCGTCCCATGCGCGGCTGTGGCGTGTAAGCATTCGAAGGGAAGAAATGAGGTGCTGTAAGCGGCCAGACGGCGCAGTGACCTAAAAGAGAGTACGCTTAATTGAACACATTTATAATTACTCCGACCCGGCCATAGCAGCAGCCAATAAACGCCATTCAGTCCGGCTCACGGGACTCGATGAAAGTAGGCACCAGCCTGAAATTCAATAAACAAGTCTAGAAATATTAAAACAAAAAACAAAAAGCAGCCACTCTATAGAAAATAAAGGGGGCCTGCTCCATTTTGATTTCCGTGTACCGACGTAATGCTGCCATTCTCTTTCTGCGGGCGCCCAGAGGCAAACTAAGTTTCGACTTCGAATGTGGGCGCCTTTTTTCCAACATTTGAGAGCACGTCACACCAATTACACTCGATGCCGAAAGAAACAAAAAATAAAAAAAGAACCAAGCGTGACGAATCTCTACTAAAACCTCGGTCTGCACTCAGTTTTGCTCTCATCTGTACCAACAGCTTCCTTCTACTCTTCCCCTCTCAGCTCCTCAGGCACGGCAGAGAACAGCGTGTGCTGTCCATTTCTCGAGTTGTTTTCTCCTTTGCCGCGGAGAACGTACACTCTTTCCTTCCGCTTGCGTCCGTATATCTGCTGCCTCCTTTCCTCAATTTGAGGTAATTCCTGTGTTCCCAGAGCGCGGAAGTTGCAATGGCTAGCCGCATAAGCGCGCAGACGGCATATGCCATTTCCTGGAAACACGAAATAAAAAGAAAACACGCCGTAGAAGAAGAAACTTTAGGCCTCGTTGGCGAAAGTGAACAGAACAGTGCTCGCTTGCGAGCGTGCACGCTGCAACAATGGGAGCGTGAATTCGAGCCCTCCGAACTCTGGGCCTCTCTTGTTCATATCTCTATACAACCTTCCTTCCTGCCTGTCTGCCTGCCTTTAGCAATATTCAAGTAGAATCAGCAGACCGGTGCCGGCAGCGCAGCCGCTGCTTTCCATATTGCGCCTCTCCAATGCGATGCATGCAGTGCTGCGCGAAGGCTGCTATACTAATAGTTCGGGGAAGTTTTGAGTAAAGCGAACAGTACCAGCCTACAACTTTATAGGTTGCGAGAAGCGAGGATAAGAAACAAGCAAGAAAACTTGCGCTTTGGTGTTTTACGCCCAAAAAACATCCTAAAATGAGACGTACCGTATAGTGATGGTAGGTCCCAGATTAATTTTGACCTACGAAATCGAAGAGCACGGGAGTGTTTTGCATTTCGACCTCATCGCTGCGAGGTCACAGTATACTATAGTTGCAACTCGAACCCGTGTATTCGGGCTTAGGTTCAAGCTTCGTCTTTAACACGGGTTTAAGCTTCGAACCCGTGTTATCGAGCATCGAAACCCTAAGCTTAGCGGCCAAGCTACCGCAGTGGGTGAGGAAGTATAGACAATGTGAACGCGAATAAGCGTCAATTTCAAGCTGCAGTGGTTTACGAATGGTGTTTCATATGCACAAAGCTACGAAGGCACGCGCATTGACATACACACTGAAAGGCGAATAATATATTGGCGGATATGTTCCCACATTCACGTTGTTAATCGAAGTAAATTTGTTATAGACCTTATTTCGCGTCAGCGCTTCACATTCCGTGGTTCTTGTATGTCCTTCTTTCACGGCTGAAGCAGGAGCCGTTGCCGTAATTTACGTGCCACTGTAACTTCGCCGCGGGCACTGTGTTGTGATGGTAACCTCGAGGAGGACATGAATTTGATGTCTGAATGTGTCGTCCGCATTTTGATGAGGACGAAATGCAGCAATACCAACGTGTCAAAGTCTTCAATATATATATATATATATATATATATATATATATATATATATATATATATATATATATATATATATATATATATATATATATATATATATATATATATATATATATATATAAGATTGTAGTGTCCAGAATTCCCAGATATCCATAAGGTTCCAACAGGCCGTCTTCAAAGAAGTTGCTTTGACCCCCCACCCCTTTATCCAAGAGTGTTCAACTTCTCCGCAACTTTTATCTTGTTTGGAGATGCCACTACAGCGTGCTTTGTGAGCATATTGCGGTACTTAGCTCGCAATACTGCCTCCTCATCCCCCCCCCGCCTAGTACTGCCTCCTCATCCCCCCCCCCGCCTAGTCCAAGCTCCCTAATCTCCACCAACTCCTTCCTTAAAGAACCTTTAATATTGCTGTACAACCCCAACCTTTTATTGCTACATGTCACCTGCTCTCATAGACCCAGAGCGTTCATACGGCTAGTGTACAGCTATGTTGTATACAAGATACGAAAGAAAAATCAGAGGGTGAGGGAGACGGGGGAGGGCTGACGCATTTCAAGTTGGCCTTCGTGTTAACGCGCTGCATTCGAAAGACATGTACGTACACTACGTGACAAGAAGAAACGAGAACAACTCGGCTTCCACATTCTCTGCTGTTTCCCATTTCTTTCCCTGTGTTGTAACCTGGATGGCAATAAAAAGCTACTAGAGTAGTCCGTGACACAATCAAGGACCATTTAGTATCTTCGCATTGCCGTCAAGGTCAGAGCACGATGAAAACAGCGCGCAGCGCTGTTGGCATTTCATTCAATTCTCCTTTACATTCAGCACCTTTACGCAATGTCCAGATATTGTTGCTTTTTGCTCCAAAAAGCCGCATTGTACAGGAAGTAAAGCTCTCAGTACAGGTTGAAGTGAAAGCCTAGGTAATCCTCACCACTCACAGAAATCCTCACCACTCACCACTTCACCACTGCCGAAGGTATTTCTTACACTTACATGTACTATTCGTGAACACCTCGCTAGGCGGAGTACAAAGCGGCGTGTTTCTTTCCTACCCGCTTATCAGGGCGCGTGAAAGCTACAGGTGGTCCTCTAATATGTGGACCACGCACTGAGTCGCATGCGAGACACGCACGTAGATTTCAGATTAGAGCAGAAAACGCGGCACCCCATTTCCCACTTCGCTGTGATAACCGCCGTGCGCACTTCCCAGCGTTTCACGTAACTTTTGCTACATTGCACGGCTTTAGTGACAAAATGTGTAGACCATGATGTACAGCCGTCAGCACCTTTAAGACGAACACTCCTCTGCGTGTCCTGCAGCAGTTTGACGCTGACACCACGTACGTTTGGGTTCTGTTGCCAAGATGCTAACCATACATGCCTACGTACTATCCAAGCCTAACGAGGTATTATCTCGGCGAAAGCGCCCAGCACTTCGCAGCTGGCATCAAACTAGCCCTGGCCACGCATCGAAGTGTTCATGTTAAAGGTGCGGATGGCTGTACCGTTTGTGTGTCTTTCTCGCGCGAAATTTCTGCGCGGACTATAAAGGAAACAAAGGGAATAGAGAAAAAACGAAAATCTTTCAGACTATGGTCAATTTTCCTCGAGCGAGTGCCATGGGACCGTGTCGTTGTACAACCTCCTTGGAGTACTTCCTTCGAGCAGCAGCTCACCTGCAGCTTCTCCTTCGCGTTAATGGAAAAAAGTGCACTACTGTTGCTGCTGCGAAGGCCTGCTCCCCGCTGCTTCTGGAATTTCGCGACGTCGTAAGCAAAACTAAGAAAGAGGATGACAAGAAAACTTTGATCTTCTTATAAGCTTCATCTCCAAAAGGGCACTTCTAGGGTGCGTCTGTTTTATTGCAAAGCCCTTCTCGGCAATGCTACTGCCCCAACCCCCTCCCTTTGTTCGTCTTGGCTGTCTCCTGGCTTCTGCTACAGATTACGAATGCGTGCCGTGCATGCCTCGAAGAAGAAAGGAAGCGTAAAAGAGGTACAATGAATTCAGAAGTCTGACGATAGCATGAATATACGTGATTTGCAAGAGCAAGCATCTCCTTTGTGCATTCACTTCGTGCACAAAGCACTGGACGTACACAATTAGGCACACTTAACAGCCTCCCACTCCTCCTAGATTACCGATAACAGACGCCAAGAAACACAAGTTGCACAACGGCTGCGATTAGAAGAGCATAGCTATCGTACAGCAGACAGTCATCTGTATTATTTGGCCTGCTGCGACTGTGCTACTTGAAAGCACATTCTTGTGTGTGACGACACGACATCGTAAAGCCGAAGTTTGAAATACGTCCGGGTAATACTGATGCTGAATGAGATACAAGTTAACGTGAAAACCTTGTCTGTCCTAACAAACACTGTACGCTTCGTATGCAACTACTGATTTGCATGGTGTTGGTCAGGATATCACGTATTCATTAAAGAAACAAGCATGGCCGATACATTCACCGTAAGAACTGGTAAAATAGGAAATTAAAACGTGCTTCAAAAGAAGTAGTTTGATAGTTATTGTTCGTTAAAAAATGAGAGCATCCGCACAGTTTGTATGACAGATATGGCACCATTTGATGCGGAGTCAGGTACGTTAACGCCTGGTGGCAAATCTCCATCCCGACAAATAAAGTGCATAATCGTGAATAAACCCCTTTTGGTCACGTTACTAATGAAACTTTTATGAAACATAATTGAAAGGAAGTGGGATTGAAAATCGTAAAGACAGTCTCCGCTGCGCTAACAGTACCGAAGCGCTCCCGGTCGGTACTTGTTCTTATTATGACGCAGTATTTCAAAGCTAATAGACGATGACCCTGCCTTTGCAAACCATTAGCGCCATAAGAGTCAGGAGGTCTGAGAGATGTAAAGCGCGTTGGTGAGCCCTTAAACACGTGTGCTGGTAGCCCAGTGGGTAGAGCAACCGTCACCTATCGTCGTGGACAGAGAGATTGTGGGCATTATTCCTATACTATCGAAATCTTCTTCTGAATGAAACTTCTCTTCTTGTTTCTCTTTGTCATCTGCATTTCACAAACGTATTTCTGTCATGGAAATACGTCAGCTATAGTGCAGGCATATTAGACACCAGCATCAAACACTTTCGTGTGAAAAAAAAAGAGCTTACTTCTATGGCACTACAAACGCCATTTTTGGCCATAGTATAGAATGTTTAATCAAAAATGAAAATGAAAAGCCTGATGTAATATTGCTAGGTAAAAGGAAACTCATGAAAGCTATACGTTTGAGCTGGTTACAGGCCAATTATAATGTAAAATATTGTACTTTTTTGCATTAACAGAACAAGAGCTTTATTTAGCGATTGAAAGAACCTCTTTTACTCCAGGCTCCCACTGCTGTCCAATTATTTTAATCTAGTAACGACATATTCCGCCCTCATTACCACGGAGGGAGCTTCAAAAAGATAGGCCCATGCCAGCTTCACTGAATGCCTTAAACAATTCGGTGATCAGCCTTTTACTCAAGAAAAGATCTCGTGAGCCTGGTCTCACAGTACATCAACGCAGAAAGCCAGGTGAGGCCTCCTAGAATATTAGTAGGGAGCATCACTGAGCGACCACTTGTGAAACACTGCACTGTGTGTGTGGTGTAAAATTTATCCGCCATTCTCTATTTAAATTTCTCTTTTGGTCCTTTATTATCCTTCCTTTGAGTAGGTATAGCATAGTGGATGTAGTTGTATAGTTTAACCTTCCTGTACCTTTCTAATATTCATTCTGTTTCTCTATCTGGAACACACACACGCACGCATGCATGCACACACGCAAACACACACGCAAACACACACACACACACACACACACACACACACACCACACACACACACCACACACCACACACACACACACACACACACACACACACACCACACACACACACACACACCACACACACACACACACACACACACACACACACACACACACACACACCACACACACACACACACACACACACACACACACACACTGAAAGTAGTCGTATGCGAAGATTGCTCAAGAGAAAATAACTTACAGCTAATACTGCCGTTCGACATCTAGTGAACGGAGCATTCAGACCATCGGAAAATAGCACTTTGGAAGTAAAAGCTTCTGAAATTCTGGCCCCTGAGCCCGATTAGCGATTTAAAGAACGCGGCACGTGAAATATATCACCGTGTCACAATTTTGCCGGTAATCACTGCAAACCAAAGCTGTTTCACCAAGGTTGCCGCAATTTCACCCTCATTCGTGAACAAATAGTTGCGCTATCGCAAATAAATGCAATCGAACCAGTTTGGGTACACCAACTTCCAACACCTTCCCATTCATGGCACTCGACGTATATTAAGAAAAGAAGACCATATTTTGCAGATGCACGTTCTCGGCAGCTATGACTCGACAGAAAAGGAGTAATTCATTCCAAGATTGCTGCCTCTTTCCAAGCTTTCCAAGTTGCATTAAAATGACACAATAAAGCAATTCGAAAAAAAAATTATAATCTTGCCCCGCCGCGGTGGTCTAGTGGCTAAGGTACTCGGCTACTGACCCGCAGGGCGCGGGTTCGAATCCCGGCTGCGGCGGCTGCATTTCCGATGGAGGCGGAAATGTTGTAGGCCCGTGTGCTCAGATTTGGGTGCACGTTAAAGAACCCCAGGTGGTCTAAATTTCCGGAGCCCTCCACTACGGCGTCTCTCATAATCATATAGTGGTTTTGGGACGTTAAACCCCACATATCAATCAAAAAATTATAATCTTAAAATCCTGTTAATGACATCATCATATAGGTTCCATAGTAAAGGGTTGACTTGATTGATCGATATGTGGGGTTTAACGTCCCAAAATCACGATATGATTATGAGAGACACCATAGTGGAGGGCTCCGGAATTTAGACCACCTGGGGTTCTTTAACTGGTACCTAAATTTGAGCACACGGGCCTACAACATTTCCGCCTCCATCGGAAATGCAGCCGCTGCAGCCGGGATTCAAACCCGCGCCCTGCGGGTCAGCAGCCGAGTACCTTAGCCACTAGACCACCGCGGCGGGGCCATAGTAAAGGGGAAAAACGAAGGTAGAAAAGTCATCTAATTTTTTTGGTGGAGCTCCACAAATGACGTCATGAATTTCAAGATAATTTATTCGTAATTTGGCCACACTGGCCAACTATATTTCTAAAACTTGAAATGCTAGGTCCTTACACACACAGAGGGCAATTTGCTTCATATTTAACGATTACGAACTATACAGGCCCTATAGTAAGCGCCTTAAATATATCTACGATGTCAAAGCGATTGCTGCGGCAACTTCAAGATAGCGTGGGCGCCCGCATTTTTGTGTGTGCATTTTATCGCTTATCAAGTGCCTTCTCAAGGCGAGGGCTGTGATTTTAGAATTGTAGAAGAGCAAGTTATTTATACGAGAAAAATTGGTGTTATATTTAGGGTCTGCTTAAAAGTTTTGTTACACCAGCAAGAAATACAATCTCACACCCAGATACGTATACGCGCGCACACTTTCCATTTTCTCTTCCTATATTGTGCACTTTACAATGACTTTAGCAGCACAGCTTGGGTGAACGGATGAATGTCATTTACAGCTGGCACGCGCTCGCTTGACGCTCTGTTTCGTTCTTTTTTTTTTTTGAAGCCAATGCAAATTATTTGAGTGCTGCACTACTTTGGAGCTCTGATGAACAACTGTTCTCACCATTTTCCAGATCTTCATCAGTGGTTTATGCCGATGCGAGAGTGTTTAGCAAATACTGGACTGCCGACGTCTTGACAGCTCCTCGTGCACACAGTTTTTAGCCGTTTCAATCAAGATCCCTGAAAGTTTCTCCACACGTGCAATGGGCAACCAGTGCCGAGACCCTTCGAAGAAAGCTCCTTTATCGCATTAATAACGGTGCAAGCGGGATGACAAACTGAGTCGTGGTAACTTCTTGACGCCTCCGCAAATGAGACTGCCGGCTTCATGTGGCATTTATTCGTCAGAATGCCATGGGATCTCAATTTCGCCCACCCTCATTTTTCGTCATCTCTCAAGAACGTATACGTTCCGGCTGCCTTTTAACAGCGTTCTAATACAGAGAACATTTTGTCGCCCCCCCCCCCCACCCTTTTGGTAACGTTGCTTGCGACAGTCTGTTCTTCGCGAACAATGGTAATAGAGAGTACGAAATGGGGCATCACTGATTTTTTTTCTTTACAGAAGTATCATCGAGCAAAAGCATTCCGCGAAAGTAGGGGTTCATAATAGGAAATATCAGAAGGTTTTACTTCTCGTCCTAATACTACGTAGTACAGTGAATTCGTAGTTGCAGGTGGGAACACGTTGCCCGTGGGCGGCGCGTCCAGCGTTTTTCTGTGTTGGTTGAGCTGGATGGTTGAGCAGAAGCTTCCAGGTTTATTTTATGCGGACGATATCGTCTTATTTGCGGACAGTCGAGATGATATACAGCAGCTGGCGAATATATGCGGAAGGGAAGGTGAAGCTCTTGGACTAGGATTCAGTGTAACGAAGTGTGGATTGATGGTTTTCAATGATCCCTGTGATCAGACGGTGTCCATACAAGGCCAAGAATACCGAGGGTAAGCGAATACAAGTACCTTGGAGTATGGGTAAATGAGAGTGATAGATACATGGAGGTACAGGAAAAAGCCTCGGCAGCAAAGGGAAAGAGGAATGCGGCAATAATGAAGCACAGAGCGTTGTGGGGATACAATAGGTATGAGGTGCTTCGAGGTCTGTGGAAGGGTGTAATGGTTCCAGGGCTTACTTTTGGGAACTCAGTGGTGTGCATGAGGGCAGAGGTGCAATCGGGAATGGATGTAAATCAAAGGACTGTGGGACGCCTCGCATTGGGTGCTCACGGGAAGACGACAAACGAGGCTGTAAAGGGCGATATGGGGTGGGCAGGTTTTGAGGCGAGGGAAGCGCAGAGCAAAATAAGGTTCGAAGAAAGGCTAAGAAATATGAAGGAGAGTAGATGGGCAGAGAAGGTGTTCCGTTATTTGCATAGGAAGAGCGTGGACACACAGTGGAGAAAAAGAACTAGAAGACTCACTAGTAAATATACGACTGGTATTGTAAGCCATATGTCAACAAAGAGCGTTAAGGGAAAAGTCAGGGAGGCGGAGAGGATTTACTGGATGGCAGCTATGGAGAAAAAACCGGCTTTGAGTAAACTACCGAAAGGGCAAAAATGAAATAAGGAGGGAGGCATTTTACGATAATTCAAGGGGAAGCGCTTTACTGTTTGAAGCGAGATCAGGTTGCCTTAGAACGCGTAGTTATAAAGCAAGATTCAGTAAAGAAGAAGAACAATGCACATGCTGCGGGAAAAGATAAGGAAACGGCGGAGCATGTTCTGATTGAATGTGGAGATATCCACCCAGGTGTACGTTTGGGCACGAGCCTACAGGAAGCCTTGGGTTTTAGGAACAACAATGGAAAGCTGAACACACCCGCGATTGAAATAAGTAAGAGACGGTTAGAGTATTGGTGGCAGAAAATTAGAGAGAAAGGACAAAAATAAATATTGGAAAAATAAAATATGGACAGTGTGCCGTAAATGGCAGAGAACTTAAGCTGAAAATTTACCTTTTTTCCATTAAGATAGAATTTATCGAAGTAGAGGCATTAGGCCACATCAAAAAAGAAAAAAGGGTTTTTTTTGTCGAGGCATGGTGGCATACTTGTCACACACCCCC
>WOVY01005561.1:0-105166 GCA_013436015.1 Rhipicephalus annulatus
AAAAAAAAAATGCCGATGTGTGTCGCTGTAGTCCAAAGATAAGGTAGCTCATTAGAGTGAAATAAAATTATAACACCTGTGTTTCTGGCGTTGCTATTCGCGCAACGATGTTAGCGCAATCTACCGTACCACTACAAGTAATGAAAATGACACTATACCTTGTTTTCCATGGCGCCTTTAAAGTGATGTATTTGTTGCCCTTTGATGTTGTTACGTTTGTCAAGCAAGAAGTTCCACAACGTGTCATTTTTATATTTGCATTCTCGTGTTCTTTGGCAGTTAAAGAAGCTTGGCGTAATTCTTGATTTAGGCAGAATGGCGCTATTTAATGAATGAAGACAACATTTTTGTTTGCTGTGTACACAACATTTATTATATTCTATAGGACCAAGGGTGAACGTATGAGTGATGACTCTCGAAAAGACTTTGAATCCGGCATCGTTAGTTTGTTTGTTCAGATATAAAGATTTTCGGGCTTTTGCCTTAGTGAAAACGGACGACCGACACTACGCTTATCTTGGTGGTGCATAGCTTTTTTCCTCAGTTGTTTCTTTTTTCACTGACCAGCATCTGCATTTTGTCCAATGGCTGCTGGTTTGGGTGGCTTCATTCTTTCGACAATGCAAGGGCAGGACGCGCATTGCTTGAGCAATTAAACAGCAGTCCTAAAAAGGCTTTTGTATGCCTTCTACAAAATATTCAAGTCAAGTTATTTCAAGAACGATGTCAAGATTTTCGCTATCTCAATAGAGTAAACATCACATTGTTTTCCTTCGTTTTAGAAGGGAAATGAGATCCTTGGATTATATTTCAATTTTCTCTTATATGTGGTCTGTTTGCTGAAAAAGAAAAAAAAATTAAAGCATATACAAATCCCACCCCACTCATCACCATTCACTCCGTAGATGTGCTGTGTGTTTTTCTTTCTTTTTCGTTTTATTTTTGCATGTCTAATGGACAAGCGCACCAACGGTGACGGCAAGGGTGACGCCGCTCGGTGTAGGGACGTGGTGACCTAGGAGCTGCATTTCGATATTAACGCAGCTGATGCACAGACAGACCACAACCATGTGCTCGTGTCGTCTCGTGCAAGCGTTTGCGCACATGAATGAGGCCCTCTGCGGCACAATGGCCTCTCGTTGCGGCAGCCTATATGAAGCTGCCGCATATGAGGACAAAGATTTATAGCTATATTCATGACTATAAGAAGTACAGAAATATTTAATCACTGATATACTCGAAGTAGCAGTTTATCGCAAAGTTATCAAGCCCAAACCTGAAGCCATGGGTGAGACCTTGGATTCTACAAATTACAAAGAGCCGCTTAACAGGAGCAACGTGTTCTTTTTGTTTCCCTCAGTCTATCAATCATGCTCAAGGAGAACCTTCGTCTTCCGTCTTTATTGCCACATGCTCATTCATTCTGCGCATGTCTCATAAGTTTGGTTACAAAATAAGCGAGATTATTGCAGTGCATTCAACGCACTTAACAACGCCAATGCTTTGGACACAATTTCGCGTGCGCAACAGGAACTCGATAAAAACAGCAGATGCTCCAAATACGGCAGTAAGGGGGCACTGAGGTACAAGATTTATTTTAAAACGCAATTCGAGCTTGTTGATTGGATATGACAAGGTGAAAACAGTGCGCACTTTGCAAGGGCACAGAGAGGGCAGGTCAGACGGAAACAAAGGCTAACGATCGTCAGCGCCTCTGCCTCTTATTCTTTTGCTCCTTTTTATGGACATGGTGTTTTTATATGGGGAGCATTTCGTAGCAAATCTATCTATCTATCTATCTATCTATCTATCTATCTATCTATCTATCTATCTATCTATCTATCTATCTATCTATCTATCTATCTATCTATCTATCTATCTATCTATCTATTCTATCTAGTCTGTCTGTCTAGTCTGTCTGTCTGTCTGTCTGTCTGTCTGTCTGTCTGTCGTCTGTCTGTCTGTCTGTCTGTCTGTCTGTCTGTCTGTCTGTCACCTTTAGCGCACCTGGCCGTTTCGGTAATTGTATTGATACCAAATTTGGTATGATATAACCAGACTGTATGATGACCATAACTGGCTATTCATAACATGAAAATGATTACATGTTTGTCATAAATGTCATCATATACATGTCATGGTCTTGCTGCTCCTGTGGTGGTTTCATTCACATAATATGTTTCAAAAGTGGTATGGTATCACATGACTGCATGGCAAACACAAGTGACAGACCTAACATACTAATCATGAGATGCGTGTCATGTAACAACATGACGTGCTACGCTCATGATGCGCCGCAGCCGTTTCACTAGCTCTACATGTACCAAATCCGGTATTACGGTACGCGAACGGACGATATAGGTAAGTTACACGTCCAAACATGACGATCACGACATGCATGTCATGCAACAACATGACTACGTCCCACACTCATGATGTGCTCGCGGCCGCGTCGCTACCTTCACAAATGTGAAAATTTGGTATTACGTCACATGAAAAGATGACGAAAGTATGTGACTGTCACAAACATGACGATCACGACATGCGTGTCATGCAACAACATGACTACGTCCCACACTCATGATGTGCTCGCGGCCGCGTCGCTACCTTCACAAATGAGAAAATTTGGTATTACGTCACTTGAAAAGATGGCGAAAGTATGTGACTGTCGCAAACATGACAATTATGATATGCGTGTCATGTAAGAACAATAATACATGCCACACTGAAGGCGCTAATACACTTCGACGGCAGCCGGCGCGTGTGCGCGCTGGTGTTCGTTCCATTGCGTAACGCCAGCGATGCCACGCCAGGTGCCAATGTCACCCACGTAGAGATCAGTGGAGAGAGAGAGATTGACCTTATATAAACATATCCTGAAAAGGCAGAGAAAGGGTCATTCCGACCCTTAATTCAACCTGGAGGCTCCGCCCAGGATGGCGCTGGCAGCCGAAGGCTTGTAGCGATGTCCCGGGCCCTCTGGACCGCCTGTAAATGCAGCTTATATAGATTGCTCTTGAGGGCTTCCTGCCAAGCCTCTTGGGTATTCAGTTGTGCAACGCTACGGGTAGTGCACAGCCAGAGCATGTGTTCGAAATTGCCATAGGGCTGGTTGCAAAGGGAGCATGTGGGTCGTGTGTCGGGGTCGACTCTGTGTAAGGTGGATGGTGTTATGTACGTACGTGTTTGCAATCTTCTGAGAGTTAGAGCTTGTGCTTCGTTAAGTTTTCGGTGCGGTGCTGGGAAGGCACGTCTTTGTCCCCGGTAATGTGAAGTGATCTCGTGGTATGTGAGTGCTTTGTCCTGGCTGCAGAGATTCTCGTACCACTCACTCATCGAGGGGTCGTTGTCCGCGGCGCGGCGTGTGAGCTCACGCGCCAGGCGGTTGACCTCTTCGTTGGGATTGCAGTGGTCAAGTTCCGGTAACTGTCCCATGTGGGCTGGGAACCAGGATAAGTAGATTTGAGCTTTCTCTTCCTTACCAAGGGGTTTTTTTTGCTCTCGTACTCTCTTATTGCGTTGACGGTGAGTTTTCCAGTGCTTGTAGCTACTAGGCCAGCCGCGAACGTTCGTGCCGCCGTCTTAGAGTCTGTGTATATTGTGGAGTAGGCTTGGCAGCTTTGCAAGGCTAGCGCGATCGCCATTTCCTCGGCTTCGTGGACATGGCTTGTTTGGACGGTTGCCGCGTTTATTAGGTTTCGGTCTATATCAACGACCGCTATGGCAAACACCTCCCTGCCATAGTAGCGGGCGGCATCTACGAATAGCGCGTGCGTGTTGTGTCTTTTTGCCTTGTTTATGAGCGCCCTCACTCTGTCCTTCCTTCGCCCTTTGTTGAACGTAGGGTGAACGTTGCGGGGGATTGGCTCAACCCTAATATGTTTCTTCACGTCATTACCAAGTTGTGTTCTTTTCTCTGGTTGAAAAATTGGGCAAGTGCCTGCGTCTCGTAGGATGAGATGGCCTGCCTGCGTCAACGACAGGCGTGTGATCTGTGCCACTCTCAGAGCCTCCAAAATTTCTTCGGCTGTGTTGTGCAGACCAAGTTGTTCGAGTTTCTCGTTGCTCGTGCTATTGGGCAAGCCGAGTGCCGTTTTCAGTCCCTTGCGGAGCATGGAGTCGACCTTTTTGATTTCAGCCATCGTAAGTTTCAGAAACGGGAACGCATATGCTACGTGACTTACGAGAAAGGCGTGATACGCCTTCATGATGTTGTCTTCTAGGAGGCCTGCTCTCTTGTTGGCAATCCTAGCAATGCCTCTTGAAAAATTGTTCGTGCTTTTTTCAAGGCGCTTGAGTGCTTCTTTGTTGTGGCCCTCCTTGGCGCTTTATGTTAGCCCTTGTACTTTGACCGTATATTCTTGCGGTATCGTTTGGTTGTTCTCAGCATTGAGCACTACTTGCTGCTCCTCTTCACCCGAATTTCGTCGAGGGTGAAAGAGCGTTAGAGTAGATTTAGTGGGAGGCAGTGCGAGTCCAGTTGGCTTAAGAAATTCTTCAGTTGCAGTCAGTGCTTGTTGAAGGATACCTTCCAAGGCACCATATAAGTGGCCACATCGGACCCATATGGTAATATCATCCGCGTATATGGCGTGGTGCTCGGATGGGATTTCAGCGAGCTTCTCCGACAACCTGTGCATCGCCACATTAAAGATCAATGGCGAGAGCACTAACCCTTGTGGGGTGCCGATATATCCGAGTCGTTCGGGTTCGCCGCATTGCTCTCCTATGCGTATGGTGGCGGTTCGGTTCGCCAGAAAGCCGTTAATGTAGTTGTAGAATTTCTCGCCTAGGTTCATGTGAGATATTTCACCCAGTATGTGTTCATGTTATACGGTGTCAAAGGCCTTGGCGAGGTCCAGGGCTAATATGGCTTTGGGCATGTGGAGGAGGCCGTAACATATGTGTTCTCCTAACATCAACATGGCGTCCTGTGTGGACAGTGCCCTGCGGAAGCCAATAATGTTGTGTCAAAAGAGCCCATTTCTCTCAATGTGGTCCGTGATACGGTTGAGTATGGCATGGCCAGCTACTTTTCCAACTCAATATGTGAGTGATATGGGCTCAAGTTATCGATGCTCAGCGGTTTTCCTTGTTTCGGGAGGAGCGAAACCTTGGCACTACGCCATTCTTTAGACACGGTACTCGTTTTCCACGCCTCATTTATCTTCTTAGTAATGATTACAATTGCTTTATCGTCTAGATTCCGTAGCAGTTTATTGTCGATTCCATCTGGCCCTGGCGCCGATCTGCCATTGAGTTGTTGTAGAGCGTACCATATTTCAGCTTCGCTGAATGGTTGGTCTAGCTTTTCTTGCGGTTGACCTCCATATGAGGGATTTTTGTTTCCCAGGCTACTGCTTTGCTTTCCAGTGGGATATATTTTTGGCCTAGCGCTTTGAGGAGAGCTTGGTATCCACCACTATCTTGGGCGTGCTTTTGCACCAATCGTTCAATTTACAGCTGGGTGCCGCCTCTGGTGGGTTTGTCGCTGTCTGCCATAAGGTGTTTGAGCAGCCCCCATTTGCTTCCCTTCCTCATTTTGCCATTTGCTTCGTCACATGTGTTGTTACACTGCTGGGCGCAGTGTTTTGGCGATTTTTCCGCGATTGGCGAGGTCCGCGATTTTTGTGCGTAAGTGTCTGTTGAGCTTGTTTTTACGCCACGCTTCTTTTAGGTCATGCTTTTATGCAGCAAACTGGCCAGGTCAGAGTCCATTGCCTGGATGGATTCGTCAGTCTCGACTTCTTTGGTGGCCTCAATTGCTGCCATTTTTTAATTCATTTAAGAGGGCTTCATATGTTAGTTATGTATTGCCCCTCTGCTCCCGTATTTCACGGAACTGGTCCCAGTCTGTGATTTTGAATTTTCTTGGCGCTTTCGCCTCGTTGTCAACGGTAATTTCCAGAATGCAGTGGTCGCTACCTAGGTCTTCGGCGAGGTTATCTCAGGTAGCTCTGGCGTTCTTGGTGAAGGTTAAGTCGGCATTGTGTCCCGCTGCACCGAATTACCTCTTCTTGAAGGGAGGGCAAGGTTGTTTATCAGCTGCAGGTCCAGCGCATTCGCGCTTTCTTCTAACTTGGTGCCTTTGCCTTCGCTTTTTAAGTATCCCCATTTGGTATTCCTGGCGTTAAAATCGCCCGCTACTATGAGCGGATTGTCACCCGCCATTTTTACCGCCAAGGTAAGCAGTCTGTTGAAACCTTTTTTCTTATCTGATGGAGGACTGTAAACATTGAGCACAAAGATGCTTCTTTTAACAGCCCTGTGTGGTAAGATTTCCACCAGGACCGTTTCCAGGCCTTTTTTGTATACGGGGGCGCCCCTTTCGGCGAACATTATTTACTTCCGGATAAAGGTAGCCACTCCTCGCGTCTTGTTCTGCTCGGGGTGCAGGGTCGGCCTGGCTACCCTGTACCCCTGTATGCCACTGCTTTTAGCAGCTTTGCTTTCTCCACATTCATGTAGCAATAATATATGCGGCTTTTTTTACAGGCTAGCAATAGTTGTGTTAGGGCTGCTTTGCGTTTCTGAAGTGAGTTACAGTTCCACTGCCAGATCTTAATCTCGTTACGGTCAAAAGCCATTTTGGCTTGGTAGCTTGTGTGCGTCGCGGCTCGTTATTTCCGCGAGATTGCGTGCTTTGACTGGTCGGGCTTTAGCTCTAGAAGTTTAGCTCGGCACGCTTGCCGTAACCGCTGGTTTGTCTGCGCTTAGGTTCTGAGGAGCACCTGCCACAAGTGGGTTGGCTGCCATCTTCTCCAGGCTCACGAGCCTCTGGTCAGCTTTGTCAGTGTAAGTCTTAAAGGTTTCCATAAACTTGGCAAGCGTGTTCGCCAACGTATCAATTTTGTCGTTGAGCTTAGTTGTCGCGGACTCAACATTTGTCAGTGGGGCTTCTTTCTCTATCGAGACCATCTCGATCTCCTCCGTCGTGTCGCTGTCGCTGTCTACGGCTTTACGTTTGTGTGTGTTGTGGATTATTTGTTTTGAGCGTGTTGTCGGTGGCTCCGGTGAGCTCGACAGATTAATTCCGTGGCAGCTCTCTATTGATGCCCGGAGCTCTTCAAGCTCCTTCTTGAGTGTGGCAGCTTGGGCTAGTTGGTATGGCATGACGATAGTTATTGCGCGAGAACAAAACGACGACACAGAGACAAGAAGGTGTCTTTCGTGTCCTTCTTGTCTCTGTGTCGTCGTTTTGTTCTCGCGCAATAACTATCGTCCTTCTTGAGGGGCCCTGTTTTCTTGTTCAAGCGCTACAATACGAGAATCGGGAGCATGCTCTGGCTGTGGCTCACTTTTGGGCTGGCTATTTGTGGTTCGTGATTCACCTGAAATCCTGCTGGCCCAGGAGCCATTGTTCGGCTGCTGCTGCCGCGTGGCTGTTGGTCTCGTTCTCGATCGGGATCTGGAGCACTCCCGAGATGACAGGCGGTTGTCGGATTCCGACAGGGTCGAGGGGCGCCGTCCGGAACGAGAACGGCCCCTGGATCAAAAACGCCTTTTGGAACGAGAACGCCCTCTGGATCGGGATCTCCCCCTTGGATGGAGAGATGGAGAACGGTGATGGACGCTCGAGGCGTTCCCCCGTCCCGGCACCTGGTTGTGGCAGGGTTCCTTAAACGTGACAGATGTTGGTGCGTCTTGACGTTGTTGTGCTTGCCACTCTTGCTTTCTGCGTCTTCTTCTCCTTCTCACTATGTATGGAATGTGGAAGCGTCTTTTGCATTCGCGATCTCCGGTGGGGTGATTTCCATAGCAAAGCTTGCATTTCGGCTCGCAGTGATGCACGCCGTCTTCTTGTAGCGTTTCACAGCAGTTGTGACATTTCTTGCTCGTTGCGTTTGTGTGCCGGCAGACATCGGCGCGATGGGCGACTCCTCCGCACGTTCTACAAACATCGACTTGTCGCTTGTAAAGCGAGCAGGGAACCATGGCGGTTCCACATATCAATGTGCTTGGAACGCGCAACCCGTCAAGGAGGATTGCGACGACTTTGGCCTTTTAAATGTGAATACACTTTATAAGCGACCCCAAACCATCCACCGCAGTCGGCGGCGTCCACAGTCTTCTCTCTATCTTTAAAGAAAGAGGACTTGGCGGGCCGCAGCGCGACGCTCTACCGAATAAGCCACAGACGCGACGCTGATATCGGTGTCAGTAACGCGCCTTATATCTTTAACGCCGCTGCGCGCGTCCCCCTCCCCCTTCGCTCGCTCCTCCGCTCTCCTCGCTCGCTGCAGCTGCGCGCGCACCTCTCTCTCTCGCGCGCCCGCCTTCTCTCTCAGTCTCCCGTCGAGAGTGGGTCGTGTGATGGATGTCCCGGAGGCAACGCTACCATCAACAACGAATGCAGTACAACCGAATGCCAGCACTGCACCCGTCGTTGGAGGTGACGGTACCGCGGTGGTTTCGCCGACGTTGGACGCAGGTCGCGGGTTCAAATCCCGGCTGCGGCGGCTGCATTTCCGATGGAAGCGGAAATGTTGTAGGCCCGTGTGCTCAGATTTGGGTGCACGTTAAAGAACCCCAGGTGGTCAAAATTTCCGGAGCCCTCCACTACGGCGTCTCTCATAATCATATGGTGGCTTGGGACGTTAAACCCCACATATCAATTAATCAATTCGCCGACGTTGGAAGACAAGGCGGCGCTGCGAAGGGCTCGTGAGACCAAACGTAAGCGGGCGAAGCGTGCAGCGGATGCCGAACTGCGTGCTCACGAGGCCGAGTGCAAGCGGGCGAAGCGTGCAGCGGATGCCGAACTGCGCACTCGCGAGGCCGAGGACAAGCGGGCGAAGCGTGCAGAGGATGCCGAACTTCGCGCTCGAGAGGCCGAGGACAAGCGGGGGAAGCGTGGAGCGGATGGTGAACTCGCGAGGCCGAGTTGAGGCGTCAGCACCGAGCCGCGACCCGAGAAGCGGAACGACAACGCAAGCGTCAGGCGGAGAAGGGTGATGAAGGCCGGCGTCAAGACGCCGCTCGCAATCGTCAACGGCGAGTGGACGTTCCCGAACCCGTTCGAGCCAGTGAACGTGCCGCGTGGGAGAGGGTGCGAGCCCTGGACTTTGCTCGTCCGGACGCGCGTTTCAAACGCGACTTTGTGGATCGCAGCTTCGGTCACAGCTGCGCCGTGTGTGCCCGGCTGTGGTTCGATAACAACCTGAGCTGCATTTCCGGCGTGAGGAACGAGACCAACAGGTTGAACGCGTTGCGGTTTCTTTGGAACGAGTTCGGAAGACGGTTGGGCGAACACCGATGCGACGACATGGATGCGCAAGACCCGCGGCTGGCTCCCTTCGGTGCGTTCCGGGTGTGTGCGTCTTGCCGAGAGTCCCTGCTGGCCGGGCGGGTTCCGCCGTTGAGCAAGAGCCACGGCTACGCGTACCCGCCTCATCCCGCGGACCTCCCAGATCTGAACCCAGTGGAAGAGCGCCTCATCTCGCCTCGACTCCCCTTCAAGAGCATCAGGCGACTCACGCGGGGCAACGGTCAGTACGGCATTAAGGGATAGATCGTGAACGTGGACATCGACGTTCCGAGCGTGGTGGAGTGTCTTCCGCGGCTGGTTCCCGAGGACGTTGCGATAGACGTGCACGTGAAGCGGAGGCTGGTGAGTCAGGCTACGTACAGGCGCGGACTGGTGAAGCGCGGTAACATCTTGGCGTGGTTGAAGCACCTGGAGCATGCGCTGTTGTATGTCACTAGCGGCGTGCGCATCAACTGGAGTCGGCTGGGTGTCTTCGATGACGATGATGTGGCCGTTTGTGAAGGTGAACGCGCCCAGGGGGGAGACGACGCGGATGACATCGAGACTGTCCCCGAGAGCATAGATTTGGAGGACACCGTGCAACTAGCCATTGCCCTCAATGCCATGTGAAAGACGATCTTCTTTAATGAGGAGTGTGGAGCAACGACCGCACGCTCTCTTGATGAGAGATGATGGGGAGTGAAGCGATGAACTGGACGATGCCGCTGCCGCTGACAAGCTGATCGATCAGTCGCATAGCCTGCACCTCGCTCCGGGTGAGAACCGCGTCCCACTGGCGCTCTTCATGGATGCGTATGCGGAAGACCTCGCCTTCCCCACGATATACATGGGCGTGCCTCGCAAGATCATCGGTCCGCGTTCCCCGCCATTCGCCATGGCCAGCAGCGAGATACGGCGCACCGACCAGCGTGAACTGACCGGGTGAACATGGTTAAGTGCGAATGCACGGGGTGATGCTATGAGGGGGAGTAAAGTTAAAATCCGTTGGCATTCGCCAGTGAGTTAACGTAAACTCCCCCGTGTGATCAAATTGCGATTCCCAGGAACCATTACACCATAAAGGCACCATAGTGTGAATAATAAATATAATAGTGCGAATTGATAAATACCCCTCATAGCATCACCCCGTGCATTCGCACTTAACCATGTTCACCCTCGGGGAAATGCTTGGGAGTTTTTTAATGCGTCTTGCCTCGATGGCAGTGGGAATTTCGGTCGTGCACAATCAGGCGTTTGAGCGTTGCGTCGTCAAGGGAGAGGTCAACGTTCTTGATGATGCCCTTGCATGTATTATCGGGCGCGGCCACGTATGCGGCAACTTCGAACGAGCCTTGGTTTGTGTGCAGTTTCTGCACGTTCACGTATGATTTAGCATTATTTTGGTTCGGCGTAGAAATAACAATGATGTTTTGCATATTGTTGGGGCAGATCATGTCCTCTCGTGCTTGTTCGTCGGTGATCTGGGCAGCCATGATGACTCTTGCCAGCAGAACAAGGTCGACTCGGGCTACGTCCAATCCTCCTCTGGGTTTCATAATTACCCTGATCTGGTCCTTTGGTAGGCGGGTAGCCTGGAAGCGGATACCACACGGTGTAGTGCCGATTGACTTTTTAGGGGTGAAGCTCCTTATGGCGTGGCTTGTGCGTCCCTCGTAGTACGTAACCACCAGTGGCACATACCCGAAATAGCGGTCCTTACGATTTTGACCTCCAAGGCTGTTCCGGTGAGAGATTTCTTCTGTGCGTTGTTGAACAATAAAAGATAGTGCTTAATGCACATATTAATGGCTGCTAAGGGGGAATGAGAGACAGGAGCATTCGGCCTTTAGGTAACGCGCACGCTGCGATCCCCATTAGCAGCTATTGGCATGTACATTGAGCACGATCTGACAAAAAAGGGTTGCTACTTTATACTCGCAGGGTGTAACCTCCTTGGTTTTAGAAAGGTTTAGCGAGCGTATGGCCGCATAGCCATGAATACAGTGAACTAGTATATACCATGAACTCGAGGTGGGTAAAGGTGGGAAGTAAACCCGAAGCGCAAGCCGTAAGAAAGTGCGCATGTGCCACCTCCCGTTAAGTCCTTGAAATGTCCGCTGGATGGCGGTGCTTCTATACGGAGAATATATGATGAAAAGATGCGAGATGGTGGTACCTGGAGTGCTGAATAGATGGAAGAACGGACACACAGACAGATGCATGGATGGACGCATGAACGGACGCAGGCGCGGATGCATGGACGAACGCAGGGACGGACGCACGAACAGACGCACGCACGGACGGGTGGATGGACGCATGGAGGGTTACACAGACGTACGCAGGAACGGACGAAAGCAAGAACGAATGGACGGACGAATGCTTCGCCCCACTCCCCATCATTCACTCCGTGGATATGCTGTCAATTTTTTAAAAGCCCCTGGGGTGCTTCGGTTGGTCGCTGTGCTCGACCGTCGCAGCGGCCAGCTTCTCGTTCGGCGGAGTCGTCTCTCTTCGGCGTCCCATGGCGGTGGCCCACCCTGGTCCGTCAAAGATCTCCGCGCTTACTTCCATTCCCTCCACGGTTATGGTGAAAGGCATTTTCAGTGCCTGGTTGTCGGCTGCGACGTACGGAGGTTGATCCAGTAGCTGCCACGTCTGGCCGAGCCCTTGGTTACGTGTAACGGCCGTAGTCCTCGCCAACCCTAGGTGTGGTTGGGGTTAGCGGGGACGCTCTCCGCGTCGCAACTTCAATGTCCAAAAATATTTCTAAGGTTTCACTCACCACCAAAAATGGTGTCTCCACTGAAACCGAAGAACTTGCTTGTTCGAATAAGCACAAAGCCAAGTGATCTTGGAGCAAAGAAACGACCGAAAACATTCAGAAAAGCGGGAGGGGACGTTTTGACGTCCGCGCTCCTCGACGCCACCTAGTGATTCCGCTAGAGATCAGTGGATCTGCCCAGTGACCTTCATTAGAGAGTTTTAGTACTGCGGAATGGTGCTACGTACGCATCACGCAAGCGCCTTGCGTTACGTGGCATCGTTTGCCCCTAATCGGTTTTTAGTACGCCGTAGTACCCGCGTACGTAACGAGCGTGAAGCTTGTTGCGCCATCTGGTAGATCCAAATAGAAGCACGTGTTGTTGATAGCCATTGCGAGCCAATCCTAGTGTTATAGCCAGATTATGGCCATATTTTAAGCCACAGAGACGGTCGGTGCTTGCCTTCGATGCCACCATTTTTCAAAACGAAGTCTCGCGCTGTCGCGAACTTGTTCGAGAGCGGCGCGATCACTTCATACGTACGCACGCACGCATCTCATGCGTGCGTACGTAGCGGCTGCGTACGTAATGCGATACGTGTGCGTTGCGGTCTGCGCATGCGCACTACGCAGAATGTGGCGTCCTTACGTACGCAACGCCGCCACGTACGCAGCGTACGCAGTACTAAAACTATTATGAATCTGCATGTCATATACTCGCAGGCGCGCGCCGCACTGCATTGCTTTGACGCATGCGCATTTGAGCGCACACGACGTCCCTCCGTCATGAAGAGAGGCAGACGCGGTGCTGTCTAAGTAACGTCGTCGGCGTGAAATGCAGCATGTCGCATTTCGCGCCGGTTGCCACCAGGCTGCGCCGGCGGTTGCTAGTCGCGCCGGTAGTTCTGGCATCACACTATAGAGTGCTCGCGTTTTGCAGCATGGTGTCGCTGCTCCCAGCCTGCGCGTGCATCAACGTTGCGTCGGAGTACATTGGGCCCTTCATGACGCGCTCGCTGCCATTGCGCTAGCTCCACATGTACCAAATCTGGTACTGCGGGAAGTGGATATACGACGAAAATGAATGTCACGTCCAAACCTGATAATCATATTATGCGCTTCGTGTAAAACATGACTACATGCTACGCTCGTAGCGTTCTCGTGGCCGTTTTCTCTGGTTCCACATATACGAAGTTTGGTATTACGTGACGTGGATGGATAATTAATGTAAATAACATGTCCAAATATGATAATCACAATCTAGATTTTATGTAAAACATCACTACATGCTACGCTCATAGCACGCTCGCGGCCGCTTACCTAGCTCCATATACACCAAAGCCGATATCAGGTGTCATTAATAGATGACGAAGGTAAATGAAACATCCAAACATGGGTATCATTACATGTAAGTCAAGTACGAAATAATTTACCTGCACCTATTAAGGTTGTGCTGATTTCAAATTGGCCTATCACCCCTCCTCATTCGTGCTTCGCATATCATTGATTCACACTGTACGTGGGATCTGCCAATTTTTTCGTTTAGGTACTCGTCTTATTCATTTTTTGTGTGTTGTTGTCCCGTCTGTTGCGCCGCTTGCAAGATGAAACCGTACCAACGCCCAACTTTCAACGTTTGTTCCACCGGAATCTCATGGTGACACCAAGGAAACGTTGCGAGGAACACACGTCGAGCGTGCTTTTGGCTTCACTCGCTCAATAGTTGTCGGTAACATTGGGTCGACGGCAACGCGCCAACTCGGGCTTCAGGAGCGTCTACGTACTTCGTGCTCTTTGGATTGTACGAAAGGCGTTCCGCCCACGGTGGGTCCAAAGAGCAGATGCACAAGAACCTGTCTTTAACGGGGTTTTTTACGTGAAGATACAACGTACAAACGCTGCTGGTTGACGAGAAGCAGTGGAAAAACATTTTAGCGTGTGATTAGAAATGGCTAAAGGCAATTGTATCGCACGTGCTAGTGCAGACGCGCTCTGTGTGAGCTCACTAGGCCATGTAAACAAGCACCTAGGTCCCGCGAAAAGCACGGAGCAATGCATGCTGTTTAAATTGTAAGTTGGAAAGTGTACCGCTCATTTGCCATGTTATACGATGCATTCAGATGGAGCCATGGTGTCTGTGTGAATTAGGGAGCCTCGCAGCCAGTGCTGCTTCTCCCGGTAGCAAGGTTATAGCAGGGTTGGGAGACCTTTTCTCCGGGTGAATGTCACACTTGGTCGAAGCTGGTGGTGAAGACAACGATGCGAAGAATTATATGATGGTGACTGTGTCCCTCCCTCCATTAGTCCTGCGGCGCCTCCCCCCCCCCCAAGGCGCATGCGCGTTTCCTCCCCCTCTCTTCCCTCCTGTGAAGTCAACGCCCCACTGTTCATGCGATCTTCTCCCTCTCTCTTCTCTCATGCTCCCCTTCTCTGCTCTAAAAATCCTCTAGTTTAAAGGGTAGTGCGCACGGCAGGTGTTCCACAGCTGCATACGCCCAGTAAACTGCACTGTTTCCTACTCGAGAGAACCATCTCCCCACTTCTTTGCATTGAAGCATGGTTCCCTTTAGCGGGAGATGGTGTATTTTTTTTAAATGACGTGCAAATGAGAAGACGAACACGCGTAGGACACTGCAGAAATAAGAAGCTTTACTATAGAAACACCGAACAAAGGCATTATCTTCAAGGCGTCTGCATGTTTCGACACAGCATGGTGGTTCCGGCGGACGTGTTGCCACCCTAAATGCCTTCAGGAGTACTCTTTGATTTTGCTGACAGAAAGGCTCGCCGTGAAAAAAAAAGGCTCGACAAGTACGTAATATCGGCATTTTTTGTGATGGTTTTTTATTTTTATTTGCCTTACGGCAGTTTTCACGTAGTTAGAAAAAACAAGGCTGTAACCCCAGCATTTCGTAGTTACTACAGCTCTGCATTTAATTGAAAGTTGTTCATAAGTAGTTCTTGGTTACTATACGGTTATTTTAAAATGCAATTTTCCAGCGCGCCCTTTGAATCGCCTTCGAGTTGTGGCCAGTATTAACGAATCATAAGATATCTATAGACTTTACATATGTGTTGCCTAGACCTAAGGGGGACCGATCTTTAACTTCAATAATTTTACTCCAACTGCACACCTGATTGTTATGACTCTTGCTCAAGAACCTGTACAGCGAAAGCGATGCATACCGATCAACGCCAAGGCTTGAAGGTACGTCAAAAGAAGTACTTACGAATGGAAAACTTATATAATTTAGAGTCCAAATTCGCTTCAATGTCCTCATTTTTATTTATACACAATTATAAGGCGATTATCTCTAATTTTGCTCTAATTTTGCGTATGGTTACTATGAGTGCGTAGCATCAAAATACGAGCGCAAGTGTACAGCTGTGGCCACGTTTGTGTAGACTGCGGCGGCGCGCCGGTGTGTCCTGCTGCGGTGGTGGCATGGCGCGTGTAGAGTTGGATATATATATATATATATATATATATATATATATATATATATATATATATATATATATATATATATATATATATTGTGACGATGAAACGCGTTTATTTACAGGAAATGGTTGAGATCGGTACAGCTCAGAGCCAGAAAACGGAGACCGAGCTGCTCGTGAGCCAGACCGCTTCGACCTCCTCCTCTTCATGCGCCCATCGAGGTGTGTCAATTCCCCCGTTCGCAGACGATGCCCACTGGGCGAGTCAATAGGAAGGTTGGTGGTGATATGGCTTGAGGCGCGCGACGTGTGTCAGCTGTGTCTTGCTAGAGCGCCGACCATTGCTTGTGACGCCGGAGATGACGTATGTGACGTCACTGAGACGGTCAATGACTACAAATGGTCCGGAGTAGCGGGCCAGAAACTTTTGGCATAAACCACGTTTGCGGACAGGTGTCCACAACCACACCAGGTCACCCTTTGTGTAAGCAACGGAGTGATGGTGGGCGTCGTACCGGGTCTTGGAGCGCTGTTGAGATGCAATGGTTCGAAGGCGTGCGACGCGACGGGCTTCTTCAGCGCGGCATAGTGACTCGGCAACCGATGTTTCCACATCTAACGTAAAAGGCAGAATGGTGTCGAGACAACTGCGAGGGGAGCGGGCGTAGAGCAGGAAAAAGGGCGCGTACCCTGTCGTCTCGTGTTTCGCGGTGTTGTAGGCGTATGTGATATAGGGCAGTACTTCGTCCCAGTTTTTGTGCTTGGCATCAACATAAATTGACAACATGTTCGTTAGCGTCCTGTTGGTCCGCTCTACGAGGCCATTCGTCTGGGGGTGATACGGGGTTGCGTGGCGGAATTGGCTGGCAGACAGGCGTAGGATCTCTTCAACGACGTCAGCGACGAACTGACGTCCCCGGTTGCTAATGACGACTCGTGGAGGGCCATGACGGAGAATGATATGCCGAAGCATAAACTGCGACACGTGAAAGGCTGTTGCAGTAGGTATAGCCGCAGTTTCTGCGTAGCGCGTCAGGTGGTCGACGCACACGATGACCCATCGATTGGCACTGGCTGAACGCGGAAACGGACCTAGAAGGTCGACACCAACAATCTCGAAGGGAGAGCTAGGAGGTGGTACGGGATGGAGAAGTCCGGGTGATGTAGTCGTGGGACGCTTGTGACGTTGACACTGTTCGCAACCCGCTACGTATTTTTCTGTGTCGCGTCGCATCTTGGGCCAGTAAAACCTTTGCTGGATGCGATGAAACGTTCTGGCGAAGCCCATATGCCCACTGGTTGCGTTGTCATGGCAGAACCGAAAAATTTGGGGACGTAGAGTGCGTGGAACTACCAGAAGCAGACGGGCGCCTTGGCCAGAATAATTCTTCTTGTAAAGGACGGCGTCATGAACTACAAAAGAGCTTGAACTGGCCGGGTCATTCGCGGAGGCAAACAGGTGATCTAAGCAATGATCCTCGTGCTGTGCTGTCCGGAAAGCCGCGATGTCAGGAAAATGAGAGTCGATAGCTGTGATAAAATCGTCAAAATTATCAGCTTCACACTCGGTCGTTGGTAGAGGAAGCCGTGACAGGCAGTCAGCGTCTGCGTGGCGATTACCGCTCTTGTAGCGGACCGTGAAGTTAAATTCTTGTAACCGTATGGCCCATCGCGCAAGTCGACCAGATGGATCACGTAGGCTCACCAACCAGCAAAGAGAGTGATGATCGGTGATGACTGAGAAACGACGACCGTAGATGTAGGGGCGAAACTTGTGTACGGCGAAAACGACGGCGAGGCACTCCAATTCGGTAACCGTATAATTACGCTCTGCCTTGCTCAGGGACCGGCTTGCATAGGCGACGACGTGTTCAGCATTGTTGTGTCGTTGAATAAGCACCGCGCCGAGACCAACTCCACTGGCATCGGTGTGGATTTCCGTGGAAGCAGAGGGATCGAAGTGGCATAGTATTGGCCCGGAAGTGAGAGCGAACTTTAGTTGCTTAAACGCTGACTCACAATTTGGTGTCCAGTGGAAAGGGACGTCCTTGCGCAGCAAGTCAGTCAGTGGCTGGGCCGTTTCAGCAAAATTAGGTACAAAGCGGCGAAAATAAGAGCATAGGCCCAGAAAGCTTCGTAGCTCGCGGATAGACTGTGGCTGCTTAAACTTGCTGACGGCGTCCACTTTCTGCGGGTCCGGCCTAACACCAGCTTTGTCCACAAGGTGTCCTAAAACCAGTGTTTGCCGTTCACCGAAACGACATTTTTTTGAGTTCAGTGTCAAGGCGGCTTTCTCCAAACATGTTAGAACAACGTCAAGGCGATGATTATGTTCCTCAAAAGTTCGTCCAAAAATAACCACATCGTCCAGGTAACATAAACAAATTTCCCATTTAAGGCCTCTCAAGACGGTATCCATATAGCGTTCAAATGTTGCCGGAGCATTACACAAGCCGAACGGCATAACATTAAATTCAAATAGACCGTCTGGCGTTACAAAAGCCGTCTTCTCTTTATCAACTGGATCCATGGGAATCTGCCAATACCCGGATCGCAAGTCTACCGAAGAAAAGTAGGAAGCTGAATGAAGGCAGTCAATTACGTCATCAATGCGGGGGAGGGGGTACACGTCCTTCTTGGTTATAGAATTGAGACGCCGATAATCAACACAGAACCTCCAGGACCCGTCTTTTTTCTTTACCAAAATAACAGGTGCAGCCCACGGACTTGACGATTCTTGAATTACACCAGTGGCTAGCATCTCGCCAACTTGTTCAGCAATAACTTTGCGTTCGGACACGGACACGCGATAGGGCTTTTGTCGGAGAGGATGAGCAGAGCCAGTATCGATCTTGTGACGAGCGCGCGTGGTCGGTATCTGAGCCCTAGGCACCTTCCGTGCAAAATCAAATACTTTAGCATGTCTCGCCAGCAGGGCAACCAGGTCTTTGCGCTTCTGTGAGGAAAGGGACTTGCTAACCATTTTTGAAAATTCAGCTTCCATACCAGAAGTTTCCGGACCCGCCCTTTCAAGATCGCTTAAAGCTCCAATGCAGGTGCTGCTCTGCTTTTCGAACAGGGCAAGGCGCATACCAGCCGGTAGTACAACCGACTCGGGTGAGCTGTTTATCACCCATAATTGAGCCGTCTCGTCTGCGAGAGATACAATGCATCGTGGTACAAAGATGTTTTTCTTGAGACAAGCTACAGGCAACGGCTCAATCACTATGTCACATGAATTCAAACTCGAGTTGGTTTCCGAAGTGGTCACTTGTACGCTGGCCGTGGACCACGCTGGCAGAAGTACATCTTTAGCTACAGTGAGGTTACCTTTCTCACAATCAGGCTGCTGGGCGAGAGTAGACAACAGAACCTCACCTGCTCCACAATCCACGGTCGCACGACACTCTCGCAAAAAGTCTATGCCAAGTATAACGTCATGCGTTGATTGAGCCAGTACTGTGAATTCCGCCTTGAACGTTTTACCGGCAACACTAACAGACGCAGTGCAGACGCCGACAGGACGCAAGAATGCGCCGCTCACTGCCCGAAATGTGGCAGGTTTGTCCCAGTGAAACATAACCTTACGGCCCAGTCGTTGCTTAAAAACTAAACTCGTCACGGAAACACTTGCGCCAGTATCTATCAATGCCATCGTGGGAACGTCGTCAACAAGTACCTGAACCTTATTCTGAAGCATAGAAACTGGTGGAGGCATTCTTTGATGAAAATCGGTACGTCCAGCGACCTCACCTCCGTCGGCCGCGCTGGCTAGTTTCCCGGTGGCGGAGACGAAATTCGTGACCGGCGCCGTGGAGATGGTGACCGAGGTGGACGGGTGGTGGGCGGCGTTAAGCTGCGCACAGATCCGGGCGAATCACTCCGGTTGATCGGCTGGTAGGCGTGCCGCTCGTCAGTTGGGTTGGGGGGCCAGTAGGTGTAGTCAGGCCGTTGGCTTCGTTGTGCAAACGTCGCGGATCTCTGAGGGAATGTCGAACGTGGATTACGTCGCATTGGGCAAAATCGGGCGATATGTCCACGAACACCGCACTGGTAGCAGACGGGCCGTTCACGGGACATAGGGAACGTCGCTGGATGTTGAGGGTACGCGGCGCTCTGTTCCCACTGAGACGCAAAAGGAGGTGGATGGCTGTTGTAGCCGTAACGACTGTGGGGAGCATAAGGCGGCTCTACATAAGAAGACGTCGGTGGTGGAGCCCTTAGCTGAGGGCCGCGGTTGGGATAGCTGCGCTCCTCGAAACTCGTAGCATTGATACTTGTGGACGGTGTATCGCACGGTGGTTCTCGGGCGTTCAAGGGCGCGTAAAGGTGACGACGAAGTTCCTCACGTACAATGAGGCGAATCGTTGACGAAAGGTCGGTAGGCACGGAGTCTTGGCACACATCGACAGTGGCGACGGTCGTAACATTGGCAAGGCGTCCGAACTTCGTAGTGATGCGGCGAGTCTTCAGGGCCTCAAACGTTCGGCAGTGCCCAATCACATCGGCCACAGACTCAAGACTCTCCTTGCCGATAAGGAAGTGGTAGACGTCTTCCGCAATTCCTTTGAGAATGTGGCCCACCTTGTCCTCTTCCGTCATGTTGGTGTCCACACACTTGCACAGTTTCAGTACCTCCTCAATGTAGGTTCTGCATGTCTCACCACAAGCTTGAGCTCTCTGCGACAACATTTGCTCTGCACGTTTCTTCTTCGTCGCAGGGTCGCCAAAGCACTTCTTGATCTCCTCCATAAACTGGGCCCATGTTGTCAAGGTGTCTTCGTGATTCTCGAACCACACTAAAGCACTGCCATCGAGAAATAGACCCACGTGGGACAACTGGCTGGCCGCATTCCAGCCATTGGCTCGGCTCACCCGTTGATAGTGGCTGAGCCATTCTTCAACGTCATCGCCAGGTTTTCCTGTAAATGTGCGTGGCTCTCGGTAGTGGAAAGACGGCGCCCTCGCGACCGGCTGCTGGATGTCTCCGTCCAAGTTCATATCTTGAGGTAGTGGTGGCAAGCCCGCTAGTCGACGGCTGCGGCGAAGCTCGTGCTCTTGCGGTTCCGTCGTTAGTAGACGGCTGCTCTCCGGTCTCGCTTGACAGTAGCTGGCGTACCCAGCACCTCCACCACAACTGTGACGATGAAACGCGTTTATTTACAGGAAATGGTTGAGATCGGTACAGCTCAGAGCCAGAAAACGGAGACCGAGCTGCTCGTGAGCCAGACCGCTTCGACCTCCTCCTCTTCATGCGCCCATCGAGGTGTGTCAATATATATATATACATATATATATATATATATATATATATATATATATATATATATATATATATTGTAAGACACTAGCAGCGTTCGAGTCTCGAGGGCGTTTATTAGGCCGAATCGCCTAATCAACCCTTCGAACGAACACATTTTTCGTGGTGATGATTATATACAGATGAAGATGAAGGTCAAACGTTGTCAATCTTGTGCTTACACTAATTTCCCCCTCGCGCGGAAGCGGCCAATTAGGCCGCTGTTTATGACGGTGGTGTGCGGCGCCCGAATGGTTTTAAGAGCGACACGTGAACAATCTCCGTACCACGAAAACGGCCGTCGGGAGGCATGACAACAGGGGTTACTCAATAGTTAACAGGAGACGTCTGTTCGACTATAGCGTAGGGGCCGATGAAACGTGAGTAAAACCCATCACACAGGCCGGGAACCCGCGTTGGGGTCCACAACAGTACTTCGTCTCCAGTATTGAAGTGAACTACGCGGTGGACGCCATCGTAGTGAGTTTTCCCCTCTTGTTGGCGTGCCTGTGTATTCAGGTGGGCGCGTCGGCGACAATCGGCCAGGCGAGAGATTAAGTGCTCCCTCGATGACGATGACGAGTTCACAGGGACGTCAAAAAGGAGATGTCGAGCGGAGATGTTGGTTGACGGCCATAGACGAGAGAGAATGGGGAATAGCCCGTGGTGCGCTGCGTAGCGGTATTGTACGCAAAAGTCACGAATGGAAGGTTGGTATCCCAGTTGGTGTGGTCGGCGTTGATATACATAGATATCATGTCGGTCAAAGTTCGATGGAAGTGCTCTGTGAGGCTGTTAGTCTGGGAATGGAAGCTGGATGTCGTCTTATGAATCGTATTACATGCGTGGAGGACTTGTTCGAGTAGTTTCGAGAGAAACGCCTTGCCGCGATCGCTCAATAAGATGCGTGGTGCACCATGTCTTAGAAAGATTGCCTCCAGAAAAAAATGTGGCAATGTCCTCTGCTGATCCTGAAGGAAGTGCAGCTGTTTCAGCGTACCTTGTTAAGTGGTCAACTGCTGTGACAATCCAGCGCTTGCCGCTAGCTGATATTGGTAGTGCTCCGTAGAGGTCAATGCCAATGACATCAAAGAGAGCGTCAGGACATAAAAGAGGTTGTAGAAGACCGGCTGGGGAGGAAGTGGGTCGCTTGCGGCGTTGGCATAGCGAGCATGACGCAACATATCGCGCTACGCAGTTGGAAAGGCCAGGCCAGGCAAAATGACTGCGAATGCATTCATAGGTTTTTTGAAAACCGAGATGACCAGCCTTGGGGTCATCGTGAAACGCCTCCAAAATCTGCGCCCCGAGGGAACGAGGAGCAACAGGAACTCAGCGCTGTCCTTCGGGGTGGAAGACTAAGCGGTAAAGGATTGAGTTTTCAGTCTTGAAGTTCCGCAGCTGTCGATGGGCGCGAGCGTTGGGAGGACGAGAGGAGCCTTGAAGGCGCTGCATTATAGAGCGACAGTAAGTGTCGCTGCGTTGGTGGGATGCGAACGTGTCGTTGTTGAAGGTAGAAAAAAAATCGACAGCGGCGAGTGAATGAACTGACGGAGACACTTTGATGGGTTCACTCACAGTTGGCGACAGGCCAGGAGTGCCTGATGAGGATTGTAAAGGACAGCGGCTAAAGGCATCGGCATCGTTGTGTTTCTTGCCGGATTTGTAGATAACGTCAAACTCGTATTCTTGGAGAAGAAGTAACTAGCGACTGAGACGTCCAGACAATTTTTTCAACGCCGACAGCCAGCACAAAGCGTGGTGGTCAGTGACGACGGTAAAGTGGCGGCCGTGAAGATATGGTCGAAACTTCTGGATGGCCCAAACAATGGCGAGACACTCCTGCTCGGTGATGGTGCAGTTTTCCCTGCTGCTGTGAGGGTGCGACTTGCGTATGCAATGACACGTTCGTCATAACGCTCTGTTCGTTGCAGAAGTATAGCGCCAAGTCCGTGTCCGCTGGCATCAGTATGGAGGAGAGTGGGTGTGGCGTTATCGAGATGACAAAGTACTGGTTCAGACGTTAGGGCACGTTTCAAGGTGTCAAAAGCCATTTGGCATTCGTCCGAGCATACGTATGACGCTCCCGAAAAAAGGAGTGGGTGAAGTGGCGCAGCAATGGTGGCGAAGTCTCGTATAAAGCGCCGGAAGTACGACGCAAGGCCAAGAAAGCTTCGGAGCTCTTTGACGCGTTGAGGCACCGGGAAGTGAAGAACGGCGGTAATCTTGTCGGGATCAGGCCGGATTCCATCTTTGCTGACGAGATGTCCAAGTACTTTAATACTTTTGCTAGCAAAGTGGCACTTCTTGGTGTTGAGCTGAAGGCCAGCAGCTGCGAGACAAGTCAGAACTTCATCCAGGCGCTGCAAGTGCTGTTCGAATGTTGAAGAAAATATGATGATGTCGTCAAGGTAACATAAGCATGTTTTCTACTTAAGGCCCCGCAATACAGTGTCTATCAGTCGCTATAACGTTGCTGGCGCGTTGCAGAGGCCGAAAGGCATGACGTTAAATTCGTAAAGCCCATAGGGTGTGGCAAAGGCAGTTTTTTTCTTGTCATCCTAGTGCATTGAAATTTGCCAATAACCGGAGCGCAGGTCAAGGCTCGAAAAATATTCCGCTCCTTGTAAGGAATCTAAGGCATCATCAATGCGAGGCAAGGGTTATACGTCTTTTCTGGTTACTTTGTTTAATGCGCGGTAGTCAACGTAGAATCGCACCGAACCATCTTTTTTCTTACGAGAACGACAGGTGACGACCAAGGGCTTGAAGAGGGGCGGATGATGTTTTGCTTGAGCATATCAGCAACGTGCTTGTCGATGATCTCGCGTTCGCTGGAAGAAACACGGTATGGTCGACGACGGACAGTAGAAGTTGCGTCGGGGTGTATGCAATGAGCCACCGCAGAAGTCTGGCTTAGAGCAGTGGAATGTACGTCGAAAGAAAATTAGACAACGCCAGTAGTTCGTCTGCTTGCGGGGGAGTGAGATCCGTGCTGATGGTATTGACGAGAGCCGTAGTGGGTGGAACATCTGTTGGTATTGAACGTGATTCCACCAGACCGGTATTCGAAGCCACTACCGAGATAGGTTGTGTGTCCACGATGGAAACTACAACAGTGCCCTTGGTCAGCAGAATCGGCTCATTGGTGATATTCAGTACTGCGAGAAATGCCGTGCCGTTGGAGAAGCCGGCAAGACTCGATGAAAGTGCAATCCCTTTGGATAGACAATGGGCTGATGGACTGACTAGGACGTCACCGTGGTCAATGGAGTGAGACATAACCGTGATAACGTGCTCGTGGTTAGGTGGCACAAGGAAGTCATTGGCTGTTCGTAGCCGGTCACGTGATAATTTCGGGGAAATATCATCCGTCTCTCGCATATGTATGAGTCGTTGTCGAGAAGAGATGGAAGCAGCAGCATCAGAAAGAAAGTCCCATCCTAAAATAAGCATAAAAGCGCAAGAATCCAGCAGGGCAAGCTAAACATTGTTGAGAAACGGACCGATCCCGCCGCTTCCACCACTGTTGCGAACGACGGGCCGATCCCGCCGAAGCCACCACTGTTGCGTAGCGTATGTTTATCAGCTCGCGACTGCTTCTGCGCAGAGCTGATAAGACGAGCGGACGAGACGACGGTGAGTTAAACAAGGTTTATGTACAGCATATATACAGAGGCGTTACAATTTCGGCACTGGGGCCGACAGAGACTCGAAGAGCCGAGCTCTCCTCTCTAACACATAGGTCAGCCTTTCGCCTAAGACCGCTGACTCGCATACATGTCGGCCCTCCGACATGGGGTCTCCTCGCTCATAGGAACGCCGATCGCGACGCGCCGCAGGGCTTCTTTTATTTACACCGGGTCCAACCAAAATGTCCAATCAGAAGCGCCGCTTTGTCGTCAGGGCAGACTCCTCCAATGGCGCGCCGCGCCAAGCGTCAGACCACCAGGCACGCGGCCGCCGGCTCGCTGTCACGTGCGCCGCTGACTCACTGCACCTGGGCCAGAGGGCGCCGCGCGTGTTCACGCCGTTGAGATGTTCGCGTCGGGCGGGTTGCGGCTGGCCTTGACCCAGATTGCCTTTTTCCGAGGCACGGACGTTTGACGAGGACTCGCTGGCATAACAGCACCCCCGCCGCCAGACAATGCACCGGAAAGACGAGCTGCTTCCACGGGGCTCGGATGTCAGGTGCGCTCGTCCGCCAAGTCCCTCCAGGTTCGCCTCCAGGGCCATGGGGAGAATACAGCTCCAGACTGTTCCGGGAACACATCCCATTTTTGACGACGGATCCCAGCTCCACTGGCTTGTCGCCACAACTTGCTGACCAGCTTCACTCGTCTCTTCTGACCATCTTCGGTTTCAGCACTTGTCGATGGTTCTGCAACTGGCTAAGAACGGTTCGACAACAGACAACACACGACACAAGCAAGTGCCCTCGGTCACCCGACAGAACACCAGACAAAGTATAGTACAACATATACCTATCTACGTGTCTATCGGAATTTTGTTCCCTCTACATCAAGAGGCACATGTGGGACACAAGACTCTTAAAGTAAGAACTTGAATTTTTCACAATTACAACAACGCAACGAATTAGAATACCACATAAAGTTGGCCCCTTGAGATCACTCTGAACAAGAGCGCTCAGCCCAGGTCGTGATGAGGTCAAAATTTTGCCCCGAATCGCCAACGAGAAATCGAAAGGTTGAGAAGTTACTAGCTGGAACTCACTGCTCAATGCACCTGCCTTAGCGTTTACCTTTCCTTTATTTTTTTTTTTTTTTTTGATAGCGAACGTCAAAGTTGCGCTGTGGAGCAACATGCTCCACTTCAGTAACCGGCCACTTTTAGGCGACGATACCTATGCGGCACCAAGAGCGGCTCACACTTTCGACGTTGCACAAGGGAACAACGATACGGCTTGCTACTGAATGACTCCTCACCGCTTAGCTTGATATCGTGTTCGATCACCGTCGTTTCTCCGGGACGGTCCGACAACACATACCCAAACTCGGAAACAATCTTTCTCAGGTCCTCTTTCTCAGGTCCTCCTTCACTTACGCTAGGCTCTAGGTTTATCTGCTCCCGGATTACTTTCGATCCCCCTTCAATTACCTCACTAGAACTAAAAATTTCTGCTTCCTCTTCCTTTGAAGCATTCAACAACAGATTTACGACCGCTTGATGTTGAACGTATGGTTTCATCAAGTTGTAAATTTTGTCCGGCCGCCTTCCTAATTTCACTTCATAAGTTGTATCGCAAGACTTCGATAATACTTTGGCGGGCCCTTCCCAATCAACCTCAAGCTTGTTCCTTTTGGATGGCTGCAGCGGCATTACCTGACTTCCTACTTCAAAAGCACGCTTCTTCACCGATTCCTCGTAGTGCTCCTTCGACAGCACTTTTGCCGCGTTTTTCTGGCTTTCCCCTAGCGCTTCAATTTGGCTTTCCGCTAGCGCTTCAATCGAGAGATCCTCACGCTGCTCTCGAATGAGCGTCTCTCGATCAACTCTCGGCAGCTCGCTCCAACTTTCCGCTACAGGCGAGAGCGTTGCAACCCTCTCGCTCTGACTCATTGGCGCCATGTCGTCTCCCCCTACCGCGCCGGCCGTGCCGACCGCTTTCGCGACGGGCCGCTCGCGTGACTGCTCACATGACTCATGCGGAAAATTTCCTTTCTGGGGTTCCGTCGACCCGCCGACAAGGTCACTTGAGAGTTCACTGCATTGAACCAGATCAGGCTTCCGCGTTTGCGATCGCGTGAGGGCCATGCACGCTAAGTTGGGGAAGAACGATTTGCCCTGCTCTTTGAGAAGCTGCTCCGAGTTGTTGGAGAAAAGATAAGGAAAACGATCATTTAGCGCGGCAGACACAGCCGCTTCGGTGCAAAACTTACCGAACGGGCCTTCAATGACAACCGTGGCGATTGGTAAGCGAACACTCTGCTCCTCGGCGACTTGCCTGATCCACGCGCATTCTCCTGTGAAATCATCCGGAGACACCAATGAAGGATGGACAACATCCATGGTTGCCGCTGAGTCTCTAAGCGCTCGGCACGTTTTCTTATTTACTTTAATTTCTTGGAGATACGGCTCCAACAACCGCATGTTTTTTCCTGATTCTCGGATTGTTGCGAAGGCAAATTTTTCCTGACAGTTTCTCGCGATGTGTCCTTCCTTTTTGCAGTTGTAGCAAATTACCGGCTTCCGTTTGTTTTCCGATTCAAATGCCTGTGTGGTAGAAACCTCACTCGATTTCTCCGCTTCTGTTTGCCCTTCCCCTACACTGTCCTTCGTAAGAGACGGTTCCTTCTTGAAATTACGGTGCGGAGCGGATTTCCGTTGATCAGGTTTCCTTGAAAAGCCCTCTTTCCTTTCATCCTTTTCAACGCGCACTGCCCTGATATGCAACTTCCGGCGAGCATAATACTCCTCAGCTAACTCAGCTGCCTTATTTAACTGTACTTCCCCAAGTCTGTCCTGCAGCCAAAGTCTGACATCCTCCTCGATGCAGCGGTAGAATTGCTCCAATGCAACGCATTCCACCACTTTATCGCGGTCGTCATAAACACCTTCGCCCTTGAGCCATTCAATCAAATCGGCTTTAAGACGAAACGCGAAGTCAACGTGTGACTCATTCCCCTTTTTAGCATACCGAAACCTTTGCCTGAAAGCCTCGGGTGACAACTTATAACGTCTCAAGAGCACTTCCTTAACCTCGTCATAGCTCTCAAACGCTTCCCTCGATAAGCAAGTTATCGCGTCGGACACTTCGCCGGGAAGAAGAGCTAGCAGGTTCCGCGCCCAAAGAGACTGCTCCAAAGCATTTCGCTCACAGACGTGTTCAAACTTGACGAGATACTTCGCCATGTCCTCGCCTACTACGAACGGTGGCAGTTGGTCCCGAATTCTAAAACCGCTGACCTGAACTGTTGGAGAAGCTACGCTAGGCGCCTGCGAACACTGTAGGATTGCCAATTCTAGTCGTTTCAACTCTAGGCGCTCTTGTCTCTCGGCCTCCTCGCGACGTTCGCGCCTTTCAGCCTCCTCACGTTCGCGAGCTTCACGCCTTTCAGCCTCCTCGCGAGCTTCACGCCTTTCAGCCTCCTCGCGAGCTTCACGCCTTTCAGCCTCCTCACGAGCTTCACGCCTTTCAGCCTCCTCACGTTCGCGAGCTTCTCGCCTTTCAGCCTCCTCACGTTCGCGAGCTTCTATTTCCCGCCTTTCAGCCTCCTCACGGCGTGCCTTAATATCCACCCAGGCCTCATCGACTTCCTCAGCCGACACTCCCTCATCCTTCATGATCTCAAGGATCGCTTGCTTTCGTTTCGCACGGCCCAAAGTTATGCCGAGTTCCTCACAAATTTCGATGAGTTCCTTCACTTTAAGGTTCTCCATCGTTCACACTAGCCTCTTGCTGTTTGCCCCTGTTAACAATTTACTTGCCGTACCCACTATAAGCCTACTAGCAAGACGCGCAAGCAATTTTTCACTCTCCCGTGTTTACCCCCTCCGCATTAACCTTGGTTTCAAAGCACTTCGACTTTGCTTGAAACGATCAAAGCTCACTACAATGCTTCACACAGCCCTTCTCTAAACTACTGCAACCTGAGCTAGAGTAGTCTGGTGAACTGAGGGGAAAACATCAGGCACTCACCGCATCGATGTCGCTGACGCCGGCCGATCCCACCGCTGCCACCACTGTTGAGAAACGGACCGATCCCGCCGCTTCCACCACTGTTGCGAACGACGGGCCGATCCCGCCGAAGCCACCACTGTTGCGTAGCGTATGTTTATCAGCTCGCGACTGCTTCTGCGCAGAGCTGATAAGACGAGCGGACGAGACGACGGTGAGTTAAACAAGGTTTATGTACAGCATATATACAGAGGCGTTACAATTTCGGCACTGGGGCCGACAGAGACTCGAAGAGCCGAGCTCTCCTCTCTAACACATAGGTCAGCCTTTCGCCTAAGACCGCTGACTCGCATACATGTCGGCCCTCCGACATGGGGTCTCCTCGCTCATAGGAACGCCGATCGCGACGCGCCGCAGGGCTTCTTTTATTTACACCGGGTCCAACCAAAATGTCCAATCAGAAGCGCCGCTTTGTCGTCAGGGCAGACTCCTCCAATGGCGCGCCGCGCCAAGCGTCAGACCACCAGGCACGCGGCCGCCGGCTCGCTGTCACGTGCGCCGCTGACTCACTGCACCTGGGCCAGAGGGCGCCGCGCGTGTTCACGCCGTTGAGATGTTCGCGTCGGGCGGGTTGCGGCTGGCCTTGACCCAGATTGCCTTTTTCCGAGGCACGGACGTTTGACGAGGACTCGCTGGCATAACAACATGATGCCGGATCCCATCAATGAAAACTCTAACAGTGCACTGTGCTGATGGCCGTATGTGCGAGTCATTTGCGCTACGTAAGACAGTGCCAGTATAAGGTGTGCTAACCTTACGTAGACGAGTACACAAATCCGCATAAATAACAGAAATAGCAGCCCCCGTGTCCACCAATGCCTGAACCGGTACCCCTTCCGCATACACTAATAACAAGTTGGCTGGGCCCTCTGGAGGTCTTGGTGGTTGTTCGAGCGATGCAGCTTTCCCTCCAAAAACTGCACCAGCTTGTTTTCCGAGTGATAGTCAGAAGTTGGTACAGCCGGTCTCAGAGGAGATGTTGAGCGTCGTAGAGGTGAAGGGGACCGGCGGCGTCCGGGATAGCAGGGGCGAGGTGCGGCGAGTGGAGAAGTCGGAGAGAAGGAACGTGTCGTAGGGCGTTGCTGGTACTGGTTCGGGGATGGCTCCGAATCCCTTTCGTAAACATCGTAGCCATGGCGTTCGTCCAGTTGGCGCTTGCGGCAAAATCGTGAAATATGGCCCCGAATGCCACAATAGTAACATATTGGGCGAGGCGAGCGCCAGGGGGCGTAGTGTGCTGGAGCTGTCACAGGCGCCGGTACTGGCGCTGGGACAGGCGAGTGTGGTGCAAATGCTGCTACGTTGGACGGCACGGGAACAGGATGCGCGTGCTGAACTAAGGCAGGTGGCTTGGCAGAGACTTGCGCATACGTCATGGGTGGTGTTGGTGGCGCCGTAGTGTTCGATGGGAGAGCGGCAGCCATGGATGCGAGCTCCTCTTTGATGATGTCGCGCAGACCAGCAGATTGAGAGTGAGGCCGAGGGACGGGTGCACATGACAACGCTTGCGCTTGAAGTTCCTCGCGAATCAGAGTGCGAATCAGCGCGCGCAAATCCGCATCCGAGGAAGGCCAGCTGTCACTGGCGTCTGGGTAGTCTGCGTGCAATCGAATGGCTTGGAGTTCATCAAGATGCTGACATGTCGTGATGACGTCCTCAACGGTGGTGGGGTTTTTAACAGCCAGAGTGTTAAACACGACATGGCCTATCCCTTTGATGATATGGTGAACACAATCAGCTTCTGTCATCGCCGAGTTCCCGCGGTGGCAAAGGGCAAGGACGTCTTCAATGTACGAAGTGTACGTCTCCCCGGGAAGTTGGGCACGCCCATCGAGCTTTCGTTTTGACACTTCGGAATGGATGTTCGGTTTTCCGAAAATCCTGCGGACTTGTTGAGCAAAAGTAGGCCAATCCGGGAAGCTGCTCTCGTGATTAAAAACCGCGTTTTTGCGACATCGGACAGATAGAAAGAAGGTGATGTGACGAAGATTTTGAGGCTCATCCCATTGGTTATAAACACTGGTAATGTCATTCTTTTAGCCATACCTCGACGTCGTCGCGTGGAAGACCACAGAAGATGGGTGGGTCACGCTGCCGGGCGTTGACGATCCACGCAGGAATGGTTTGTTGGACAGTGATGCTGGATGTTCCGGGCAGCGGTTCTTGAGCCATGACAGCGGACGAGGGAAGCAAGCGGCGACCCGAACGAAGCTCCAGGGGAACGTGACGTCGGAGAGGACTTGGGGATCAAAGCACTTCCTCCACTCTGTAAGACAGTAGCAGCGTTGGAGTCTCGACGGCGTTTGTTAGGCAGAATCACCTGGTCAACCCTTCGAACGAAGACGACGTTTTTCGTGATGATGATTATATACAGTTGAAGAAGATGAAGGTCAAACGTTGTCAATATTGTGCTTACAATATATATATATATATATATATATATATATATATATAACCACTGAGCTATCACAGCGGCCTGTGACAGCTCAGTGGTTAGAGCATCGAATGCGTTATTCGAAGGTCGTAGGTTCGATTCCTGCTCATGGCTGGTTATTTTTTCACCCACTTTTCTTCTTGTTTACGTTCTATTGGTTCTAATAACTTCCCCTGTACATTCCTTGGCATTACTGTCTGTTAGATCACATTAATATTGTGTCAAAACACGGAAAAACGAGCCCTTAGGTATACACGTCTTTCCCATATATATATATTCAAGAGTTTCTGGGAAAAGTAGCTTGAAGTTTGAAAGAAAAAAGCAAACGCAAACCTCGTTTTCCAAAGAGGCCATGCAATGAATGCGATAGCAACAAGTCGGGAGTTAAAACGAATGAAGGGTGGCAGATAACTTTTTCATTCGATTTCGCGTAACTTAGCAAAATGCTGGTGTATGAGAATACGGTCGCTATCAAGAAAGAAACAGCCTTTGCGCAATTTAGCGTATCAGTGGTCACACATTGAAACAGGGAGATCATAAGGTGTAGATTGGTACGCGAGTCGTTTGCTGATGCGGGCCAAAACAGCCACTCTTCCATTACGTTTCGTTCTCGTCTTCACGAGAATACTCACATGTATATTGAAAAAAAGAAGGATAACCTTATTATCAGGTCTCATAAAGCTCGTGCAATTATATATAACAAAGCACGTGTATATTGGGAGCGGTATTAGTTCAGCCTATCAGGATTTTCAGTTTGTCGGCTACACTCTACTATTGGGGCTTGCGAAATCGGAAATTCACAAAATAAAGCGCAGCCATTTGATCGCACACAAAAATCATGTGACGTGAACAAGAAAGCGTGGGCAAATGCATGGTTAGGCATGGTACGGGATGTTTACAACAGTTTTTTTCTCGTATTTGGACATATTGAGAGTGTGTGCCTTAATCAAGTCACGCGCCAAAAGTGAATAACGCACTAGATTTTGCATGTTCAGAGGCTGGTTTACAGCTTTTCAGGGCGTGCAAAGGCGGGCACAAGAAAGTAGTTAAGATGCCACAAACGATGCTAACTGAGAAACTACAATTTTTTGTGAGTTCAGAAAAGAAGGTAGAGAAGAAAAAAAGTCATGGCAACTTGACATTAGTGGTGCCAAGCGTGAAAGAAGTATGAAGCTTGACAGCCTTCTTCATTTTCCTTCATTTTTTGTTTTTATTTACTCTTTTTTCTGTTAGTATTTTATATAAATTTCTCTCTTTTTTCTATTGAATTCATCCTGTATTTTTATTTTCTACCCTTTCTATTTTTCTTGCCATTTTTTTCTTTGTCTCTTTTGTCTTTCTAGCTTTCTAGCTCTGCAGCTAATACCATAAGTTATTTTCCTTGTTTCCCTATTGAAGCAATAGGCGCCGATAGTTGTCTACCTTTTTTATGTAGCAGTCTATCATTGCTCAAAACGTTCACGTGGGAAAATTTACACGACTGCTGTTGGTGTGAATCGGAACCCACCAAGCAGAGGTGAAATTCTTCGCGGCCAAATTTTTGAATCTAGGCATGAAGATACTCCGACGTCAGTTAAGCAGCTTACGTATTTATTTTGTTACTTTGCACTACTACCTACATAGCACCAGAACTTGGTACATTTGGTGGACGATACCAAAGCGCACATTTCTATGAATTCGGGCATGTGGAAGGAGAAAAACGCAGAAAAAGGCATTGAAATGCCTTAGAGAGCGTATTGTTAGGTGAGCCATTTAGTCATAATCAATATAATATATTTTTTGTTTAGGAGGGTTAGAACTTACAAAACAATAATATATGGAGCTTCATGCATGGGAAATGACATGAAAAAACACTACTGTGGAGAACAGGACTCATTTCATTTGCGCTGCATTGAAGCTGTTCGATGTTGTCAAGGATGCTTTTTAGAGGCGTATAAGGATATTGATCGAGTCTCCATGTGAAGCCATTCATAGCCACGTCTTAAAATCGAAGTTTAATTGGATCCTTTCGATATCAAGATTTTAAAAATAACAAGCGTAAGATAATTCGAAATTCATCGCCGCAGAACAAAGCCCGGCTGAAAGAAGTCGAGAATCACGAAAAACACGTGCAGCACTGCATCAAAACGACAAAAAAGGTCAATGACATATATTCGAACCAACACCAGCTCCGCAGCACAAATCTAAGAGCGCCTACAAAAGGCTGCCCTTCTGGAGAACGCCTATGCTGCTACATGCTGCTAGAGTGTTCTCCAGCTAAATCGGGTGTTCTCTCAGTATCCCACTTAACTCCACCCCAGGTCTTGCTTCCGTCTGCTGCCGTTGCATCTGTCAAGAAAATACGAATTCTTGGGCTTCACATCACATCGTCTTTGGATCCCAAGGGCACATCAGCAAGCTTCCGACGCACCAGCGAACAGGTGAGCCGTATGATATACGGCAGGTATCTACCAAACTCATTGCGGTTGGCCCATGCGTCTGTAACCAGTCGCGTCCTGTACGCCTCACCTTATCTTCGCATGTGTCGTCACCACGACCACCAGCTAGACGTCCTCCTTTGTTCAGTATACAAATGTGCACTCGAAATTCCCATTACCAGCTCTGACAGCCTATTTGCGGCACTGGGGGCACACAAATCCTTTGCAAAGCTGCGGGACGCTCATCGTGTTAGCCAAATTAACCGTCTGTCGCAGACGCCTTCAGGGCAACGTATACTACACAGGCTCGGCCTCAATTCGATCTCTCACCAAGACACTCCGACGCCCATACCGAAACTTTGGTGGCAAAAACCATGGGTGGAACCGCTATCCCGCAACATGAACCCCGGAGCCACACCCCAGCCACAGACTAGCACGTTCCGCGGCCCTTCAGGCGCATCACTCAGATCGCCCTGGCGTTTTCTACGCAGACGTCTCACCCCCCCCCCCCCCCCCCTCGGGTCACTTCACGGCGGCTGTGATCACAGAGGAAACACGCGTCGATGGCCTCTTATTTAGAGCCAACACTGTGACGCAAGCTGAGGAGGCTTCCATTGCTTTGGCCGCCTCGCATTCCACCTCAAGCACCAATCTGACGAACTTGCGCTCGGCGTGTTCCCAATACGATAAGGGTTCTATCGCCTCCCTGGAAGCTAACCCACTTCGGGCAGCCTCTTGACGCATTAACTCTCACCCCAATCGTATAGTATAAACTTCAGGCCACTCGGGTCTGCCTGGCCACGAGGCTGCAAACGCCGCTGCCCAAGCTTCCATCATCTGGGTCGTTGCCCCTCCATGTCCCGAGTCGGGATCTGGCAATAAGAATCTGATGCGCTTTGGCGAAATTCTTGCGTATTACCGGGCTTCGCGCCGCCTTTACCCAGACTCCGTAAGTGGTCTGGAGAAAGTGGATGTGCGAATACTACGCCGCCTCCTAACGAACACCTATCTCAGTCCGGTGGTCGCTAGGTATTTTTTGCCGGAAATCATTGGTGGATGGTCGACCTGCCAGGTCCTGGCCGACACCTACCACGTCGTCGCTTCGTGACCCACCAGCCCCCTTCCCTTTTCAGCACCTTTTCCCCTCCCAACTAAAGAGGCTTGGGAGGAGTACCTGCTCGGCTGCTTGACCTTGGATGCTCAGGGCTCCTTGGTGAGGCGCGCTCGAGCAGCGGCCAAATCCATTGGCATTGCGGAATAGGGTCTTGCCACTCAAACAGGCAATATGCCGCAACTGTATAGTAAATTTTCTGTAATAAATTGTTTTCTACCACCACCTCCAATCATTGAATATTCTCATGAACTGGAAGGGTTGAACAAAAGACACCTTAAGCACAAAAAAACACGGGGGGGGGGGGGGGTGCGTGCTTGATCTGCTAAGAGTTTTGGATTAACGCAGCACCGGGTTCTTCCTAGAATTATTGCGTGGAGTGCAAAGAGTGTGCTGATGAAGGCTGCGTGGCGGCCCACGGACTGAATTTCATGTGTTGTTGCTACAAAAAATAAAGGGATAAAAAATTTCCTACTGTCTCTTTTAGCCACACGCTGTGTCTCATTTCGCCCGCATATTGGGCAAATAAGACATCTGGTGCATTTTGTATTTATATTCAAGACACTGCTATGATCTGTGGAAACAAAATTTAAGAAGCGGAGACCTTGTACTCTAAGGAAAGATTTTTCAATATTTAATTGTAAAAAGTAATATACCAAAAAATATTCGCTATTTCAATTTTTGTCGCATTTTAAATTTTGAACACCATTACCTCAATGGAATTTTTGTCGAATTTGCGAAGGTGCAGCTAGAGCTCGAGTTCACAACGCGGCTTTTTACGTAGGCATGCGCTTGCCTCAAAGCATGTTTGCATTGTAGTCCACCACGTTTTTTCGAAATCAGTCTAATCATGCCGGCTACTTGGTCACTGACCTCAAATAATTCGGTCAGCGTTGTGTCTATCTTGCGGTGTCGACGTATGAATAGACCAACGATTCTTAGCTCATCACGTTCGGGGATAGGTACAATTGCTAGGGCTTATTCAATCTTGTAGCTGCTTTTCCGTGTGAGACGAATCTGTACAAACTCCGATTTTGTTGGGGAGCATTGAAGGCCACTGTGGTGAGCTTAGGTTTCTACTGTTTGCGCTGCATTCTGCGGGTTGACTTCAATTTCAGCCTCTGAACAAAGTGGTCCCAAATAGTTATGCCATAAAAATACAGCGCATTCTGTGCACCTCCGACCGTATCCAATTCAGCTGATAGTTTCATCATTGCTAGGCTAAAAAGTAAGGGTGAGAGGATTGCGCCTCTTGCGGCGTGCCTCTCGTGCCAACTTGTATGAACTATAGTCCTCGTCTTGTAATCGTTTGTAGGACTCCCGCTTCACGAGAAATTGCTTAGCGTTCTGAAAAGTATGGTAACCACAGTTAGTTTGTGAGATGTATGTTAGTCATACCTCGTGTGCGACATTTTCAAAGGCTCCCTTTGTCTAAGGGCAGCACCACCTTGTCGTTGAGCGGATACTCGATGGGGTTTATGATGTCGCGGTGGAGTTGAAGGAGTACGTCTTCTGCAGCTTTGTGAGGGCGGAAGCCAAACATTGTGTTGCAAAAGACGTTTGAACTTTCTAAATAATCATATAGCCTGTCCCGTATACTATGGCCTCCACTAATTTTTCTGCGCAAGCGGCAAGATAAATTGGTAGTAGGTCATTTGTGTTAGCGGTTTTGCCAGCCTTTGGAATGAATGTAACTAAACCTGTTTTCTATCTAATAGGTGGTGGTTCACCTCCGCGCTAAATTGAATTTATGCGTTCTAAGAGTGTTTCCTAGGCTGCAGGATGAAAGAGGTTGGCTAGCAGATTCACCGTTACTTTGTCTTTCCAGGGTTTTGTCCTTCGTCTCATTTTTCTTAAGGCTGCTTTCAAGTCGTAAGGTGCGTGGTCTGATATTATAGTGCCTAGTATATATTCTCGTCACCGAACTAATATCCATGGGGATCACGTCAGGGTCCGCGTCTGCCGCAAGGAGTCGTTCCGTAGATAGAGAACCGGCTGCTCACTGGATCCACAGACTCGGGAATTTTTACAGGCAAATAGTGATGCCTCCAACTCTAGACACCAAAGAAAGAGCAGGTTTGCCGTTGTGACGACGTTTTGCCAAATTGCATACTGTTCGAACTGTTTGGCGGCTAAAATGTTCAGTGGGCGCCATGGCTATTCACTGCCTACTTTTGATTTTCTGTTTTTTTCTCACTCAAAATGATTTTGTTTATTCGTCGAAAGTTAAACTCTCTTTGCAAGAACGCTTGTTCCTGCGCTTTGAGTTTTTAGTGAAACCATCGGTTTTTTTGAGGAATCGGCGCTGCCAGAATAAATTAAGGACGTAAGAGTGAATCCAAGAAAAATATTCTGGCCATAGAGGTGCACAATGTGAGTTCGCTAGGACAGCTGCAGCAAATGATGGATCTAGGCGGCATTAAAATGGGCCACTTTATCCCGATGGATGATACATCAATCGTACGTGTGATTTGTGACATCGACATTGGCATTCAAAATGTTGACTTGCCAGCCCTCTTCAAGCTTCGAAACGAGGGTACTGTCATTACGCAAGTGCAGCGCCTTGGAAATACGCGCTGCGTAAAGTGATACTGAAGGGAGATCGCATACCATCCCACGTTAAAGTTGGACATTTCCGGCATCTGGTTCGACCATTCATCCAAAATCCACTTCAATGTAATCAGGGATTTAGGCTAGGACACGTCACGGGCGCTTGCCCCAACTCACGACTGTGTCCCCATTGAGCTGAACCTTATGCCGAAGACAGCTGTCGGGTGACTACTCTGAAGTGCGCCAACTGCAGCGGTGCTCACGCTGCCTCGTCGAAAGACTCTCCTCGAATCTGAAAGGAGCGCGCGGTTCTCAAACAAAAGGCCTGAGACAACTCGACACACGGGGAGGCAGCCGAAGTAGTCCGGCGTCGGCGTCGACGTCGGCATCATCGCAAGTCCTCAAAAAAGGCACATTCCCGAAATGCTAGTTTCCACTCTTTAGCTGTTCCACTCAGTGGCGCCACGAAAGGAGCCACCACTTCCTCGAAAGAAGCGGAGAAGCATCCTTCTCTGGAGGAATGGCGCACGCTCCCGACCCGCTCTTCTGCCAAAGAACCTCTGCAGGTTGCGGTCACACCAGAGCCGTTTCCAGCAATGGAACATTTGCCTAAAACAGGTCGTCTAGCCATATCGGTGCTGCAATTCCTCATGAAAGCCATCCGAGCGATATTAGTCGACATGAAGACAGCATCTGCTCGAAGCGCACTTGGAGTATTGGACGCCCTAAGTTTAGTGCTTGAATCTCTCAACAAGGAAGATGGTACACACACCTCATCATTTCGTAAGGAAGTCAAGGCTACCTCCGTCATTAAATGGAATGCCAGAAGACAAAAATCACCTGTCCCAGACTTTCGTAAGTTTCTGTATATAAGCGTGTTTCCACTCATCGTCATTTGTGAACCCGATTTCTCGAAACCAATAAGAATGTCGGGATATGGCGCTGTCGTGTCTTCAACAAACGGTGCGTGCAGCAAAACGATCGTCATTGTTCGTCGTGAACGGACGTATGTTGTGCAACCAATCGCGCCTCACGATGACAATCAGTATGTCTGCATCATTGTGAAAAAGAACAAACTCATGTTTACTCTCACAGGCGTTTATTTGTTGCCTTCGAATAATCTCGATTCGGGAAGATTAGCGGATGTTTTGAGAGTGTGTTATGCACCATGGGTCATCATAGGTGATTTCAATGAACACCATCATGCATGGGGAAGTACGCGGGAAAATGCAAGAGGACGCAGGTTAGCAAACGTTGCCTACAACTTTACCTTTACTCTCCTGAATGACGGTAGCCCCACTTTTCTGCGAGGGGTGACATACGGCAGCTGTGCCGGCCTTGCTTTTGTCTCTAACTGCCTCGCGAGATTCGTGAAATGGTTTTAAGATGCTGAGACACGAGGAAGTGATCACATTCAAATTCACCTTAACATCACGGGCATGTCTAGTTGTGGTCTACGGACGATCATTGAAATAGTTCAATGAACCAACCTCAAATCTGACTTGGAAGATGCTTGCACACATGGCCTACGATGTCGGCTTAGCGAAAACAATGAAGAGCACTATGCAAAACGCCACTCGCACGGCGACAATATCTTCCGCGCCAAATGACTTTGACATGGAGTGGCAGCACTTCGACGCTGGGCGGAGCGTTGGTATCGGTGCACGAAATAAATTCACGATATTAGGGCAGCAAGGAGGATGCAAAAGAAGATACAGCGTCGCATAGATAGATTAGCATCAGAACGATGGACAACGTTTTTCCAGTAACAAGACCCTCGCAAGCCACTCTCACACATTTTGAAAAATGGTGTAAGGCCTGCGTCACCCTCCGAAATAGCACTTTTCATTGAAAGCGCGCGCGTTCTTTTAAGGGGGGCAATACATCAATGTCGCAGAAGATTTCTGTGCGCAGATCGCCAACCAAGCCACTCGACCAGATTTTCCAGTGAGAGGTGGCGTCCCCCGATCCCGTGACTACCACATGGACCTCCCTTTTACAACGGAGGAGCTCAAGGTGGCACTAACTCTCTGCAGGCGTTTAACTTCTCCGGGTTCAGATGATATTTCGTACCGAACCTTGTGCAGCCTTGGGGAAGGTGTGAGGAGAGAACTGTTGAGCCTTTACAACATCTCATGGCAGGATGGCATTCTTCCTGACGACTGGAAAGTACGCTGCTAGGTACCCATCTTGAAGCAGGGCAAATTTCCACTTGAACTCGCCTCATACCGCCCAATAGCACTGGCCAGCTGCATAGGAAAGATAATGAAAAGGATCATACTTGGCCGCCTTGAGTGGTATCTTGAATACTACAATATTTATCCGAAAAAAATGGCTGGTTTCCGACGCGACCGCTCTTCCATTAACAATGTCGTTCATCTAGTTTCATACGTTCACCAAAAAAGATCCCGTAAGCGACTATCTACAGCTTTGTTTCTAGATGTGAAAGATGCGTATGATAATGTACTACATGAGGCCATTTTGGGTCTTCTTGTGGTGGTTGGCCTTGGTGGTCAAGTGTTTCAGTGGATTTCGAGTTACCTGGCTGCAAGGTTATTCTTTGTGTTAACAGAAGACGGCCCAACTACGCGACGCTACACTTCAAGGGGTGTTCCACAAGGCGGAGTTCTTAGACCTACGCTATTTAATATTGCACTTATTGGCCTTGCTGAATACTTGCCAAGCACCATTAAGATCTCAATATACGCAGGCGACACCTGTGTCTGGACTTCGGCAGTCACACGGATACGTGCCCGGATTCAAAGAGCAGCAACTATAATTGCCAACTACTTGTTAAAACAAGGCCTCAGCATATCAACAGAAAAATGCACGCTGGACGCTTTCACTCACAAAACAATGACCCCTTACGTCATCTCAATCAGCAGGCGACTCATTTCTTACACCAGAACCCACCGGTTTCTCGGCATCATCATTGATAGGGGCCTCTGTTGGAGAACGTGTGGCCTATATGAAGCACCGGACCACTGATTCTCGGTTTTTCAAGTTCCTGGCAGGAAAGACGTGGGGGATGTCAGTAGACGCAATGATGGAACTCTACAGAGCCCTATTTCTCGGTTTCCCTAGATATAGCTTGCCCGTGCTTAGCAATACCTGCAAGATCAATGTTCGCGTTCTACAGGCAGTACATGCCCAAGCACCGAGAGTGTGCCTTGGTCTGCCCAGATTTACGTCAACAGAAGCAACAATTGCAATTGCTGGTGACTACCCACTACAAACTCACATTGATGTAGAAGTCCTGAGAACGCACATCAGACACTTTGCGCGTGCTCGCTGCCATCACCTTGCACTGTTGCCTTCAGAGAGGCGCCAATCATCGTTCGCTAAAATGATTGTGAAGTACAACGACAAACTTCGCTCTGGCTTCACTCCTGCATCTAAACCATCGATACTCCCTTGGCGTCTTATCCGACCCTCAGTGAATCTTAGTGCACCAGGGTTCCGGAGGCAATCTGAGCTTTCGTCGCCCGTGACGAAACAAGTGTCTCTGCTTCCTTTGCACGAGAAACATTCAGACAGTGTACATATACGTGACACTATGACGAATGGGAGACGTGGCCTGGCTCATACGCCATGTTTATCCTATTCTGATTTCTTCCTCCTCAGCTTCTACCAACCATCGCTACCTTCTTACGTTACATGAATCCCCCTTCCCCGGAAAGAATACGCGCGTTGAATATTACAATACATGATGAACAAGCAATCGTAGAACACAGAAAAATGTCCCAATGGGCTGTAGTTTCACATCACATTGAAGTTCCGTAAGACCGCACAAAACCTTCACAGGGGGGGGGGGGCATGATCCGGGGGTATCAAGTATGGCTCTGGTGGACGAGACTGACTGCGATGCTCCGGACATAATAAGTATGCTTTGAGCGTGGGAACAGATAGAAACGCAGCCGGCTTTTTCGCGACTACCAAACGCAGCCAGCATTTTCAAGACTACCAAATACGCATTCATTCCCGAAATACGCGAATGAATGAGGTTGGAACACCTTGCAGTATCGACAGTTTCGTTGGCGTCGCATTTTTCGTCGTGAGTGTTACAAATGCCGAGCATGCAGTTTGCGTTCCCGTTGATTGTGGCTGATTGGGCGCTGCTTGTGTTCCTGCAGAGTACAAGCGGTTGTTTTGTGGCTTTCAGGGAGTTTTCTATGGCGATGGCGCAGACGCTCATACTGAAGGCGCAATCTTGAACGCTGATGCAGAAAAGTTCCTTGGCTTTCCTTTCTGAGAAGATGGCTCAAATGCGGAATCAGTCTTTTCTTAATGGTCGTTCACGACATTCTTTAAGCCGCAAGTATGCTTGCGATGTGGCTTTAGTGCTTTGTTGTCCTTGTTGGTGTGGCCGTTTTAGCTGTTAGGCCTCTCCTTGTTCCTTTTGTTGGCATCGCTGATGTTGCAGTATCTGACAAGGTGAACTTCCTTTAGAAACATGAGCTCGCTTTTTTTGTAGGTTGATGTGACGAGCAAATAGTTGATACTTTTTAGGGTGTCGTGATTCGTGTCAGGCAATGAAGGTAGTGCGCCAGAATTGAGAGAAAAATCTGCTGAGGCTCTTGCAACGGCATTCTTAATGGACGTTTTTGGCGCAAGGCAGTGCTTTAGAGTTGGTTCTTCCGAGCCTCCTGTGTTGGTTGCGCTCTCAGGTGGCTGGGAACTCGACGGCGACACTGTGGAAGGATTGGTTTGGTCAGATTTCACTTTTGACTGTTTCTTTGTGTCCGAAACTTTGAAGATCAGCTGTTCTGATGCATGAATATGGACGGTAGGCCGTGGGCTTGGCTCAGTATCTTCGCAGTTCCGCAGCTCTATCCCGACCGTATTGAGCGTGTGAGCGATGAAAGAGCTAAGTGATGGAAAACAAAGAGGTGGGCCAAGAGCGCGAATTGGGGAGTAAGCCGCTCCAATGTGTGAATATCGATTTTCACTCTTCGAGTCGTCATGGTGTTGTTTGGTATTTTCTCCGTTGCGCATCTGGTCTACCATGAACAAGGTTTCCTTATGACACGAATAGCGACCGTTAAGAGCACCTGAGAAGCAGCATTATAGAAAACCAGGTGGTGGTTGACGTATGCGAGATGAAGAATGAAGGGCATCAGGTGAATGAGCAACGTATCGTGTCTTGTGCTGGAGCGACGACTTTGGAAATGCCGACTTTCGTGCAGAAAGGAGGCGCGCTCGATCGTTGGGTTTTTCCCGAAATACGCACGGTCGACGGTCAGTGAACTCATGTGCCATTCCGTCTTGTGCCAGTTGTCGATTCGCACTGGGCTCTCGGATGCTTTTAGACTGCTTCGGGAAGGAATGATAGAGTGCAGTTTTCTCCGGACGGCTGGAAATAAGTAGGTCTTGGTCATAGTTGTTAAAACGAGTGATAATCTCTTCTTTAACCTTTTGCCATGACTTGTCGTTTTTAGAGATGTGGGTGAGGTAAAACTTAAATTTCTCACCGGCGATGTGACCATCAAGTTGGTGACCATCTCTTATTCCGACCAGGATGCAGCGGCGGCGTGGAGCTCGAATAGGTTGAACCAGTCCTCTACGAGTCCACCATCCGCTGATCCGATGTACTTAGAGGTGTCAAGGTCAGCCGATGGTTCTGTCATGGTGATGGTTACTGTGTGCTGCTAGGAGATGATTCCGTAGTCGGTGTATAGTCAGAGTTTCTTGTGGTGAACTGCGTCGATGATGAGCGACTGGTAAAGGGGATGGCAGGTCTTCATGCTGTTGACTTCATTGTGGTGTGACAATGATCGTGGTGTGCCAGAATTCTTAAGAAGTCCTCCGCAGGCTTCTACGATGCTAACCAATGCAGCTGTTTCCGGCGCAAGACAATGTGGCCGGTTTCGTGCACTTGAATATTCTGTATTTATAAACCACTCAATCTAGGTGGTTGCCTGAAGAGTGCTTGTGTAGTCAGAAGTCGCACCTGCGCTTTATTTTTCACTGTTGGCAGTAAAGTTGTACACCGGATTCACGTCGCTTTGATCTTGTGATTGATGAACACTACGCGCTTCTGCAAAAGACTTTTCATCACAAGATGCTGATTGTAAATGCTTCTATCTTTGAGCAACTGCTGAGCGGAATACTTTGAACGAAGGAGATTTCTGTGAACATTCGTTGTCTGGTTTGGTTTCGTGCGGATTTATTATTATTTACTTATTTTATTTATTATTTAACAATACTGCCGATATCACAAGGAGATTATTGCAGGGAGGGCATACATATGATGCAGAAAATAAACGCGAAGCAACCATTTCTAGCATGCAAAACAATCAGCAATCCATACATGAGAAGCAGTAGTAGCAATGAGCAAGGTGAGGGTACAAATCTCTGCAAAACTACAAATCGCAACAACTATAGAATTAAAATGTACAATGATGCAATCACGTTATCAATATACAGAACCTGCATACGAATTACAAGAGGACAAAAGAAAAGAAAAAAAAACAATTTTCAGAAAAGCTCCTCAGCGTGTACCTTTGCTTCTACCATATCTAAGAACACATTCAAAGATGAAGTGTTCGTGACAGAAGGGCTAAGTTGGTTCCAATTTCCGATGGTTTGCGGGAAATATGAATATTTAAAGCAGTTTGAATGAAAAGTGTACATATTAAGTGCTTGAGAGTGCCGGTAACGTGTTAACCCAGATCGACTGATAGAGATTAGTTTTGACGCGTCGATGTTTATGTCTCCATGAATTAACTGAAACAAAAACTTTAGTCTTGCTATTTTCCCTCGACTTTGTAGTGTTGAAAGACCAGCTCTGTGTAATAATTCTGTAGGAGAATTCGTTTGCCTATATTGATTATAAATGAACCTTTCTGCCTTCCTCTGCACCCCTTCGATTCTTGCAATTAGTTCCTTTGTGTACGGAAACCAAACAATATTGGCGTATTCTAACATTGGTCTGACAAGGATCTTGTATGCCAGCAGCTTTGTATTTGGGGGTGCCAGATGAAGGCGTTTTCGCAAAAAGAAAAGCCGCTTTAGTGCACTTGAGGTTATATTGTTGACAGGGGTTTCCCATCGAAGATCGTGCGTTAAAGTGGCGCCTAAATATTCATGTTCAAATGCGCGAGTAAGAGGTGTGTCATTAATAGTGTACATGAATTCAGATACTGCTTTTTTTCTAGCTACAGTAAGCGTAACGGATTTCTTAGCATTGGGAGTCATTTGCTATTCCTCACACCAACAAAAGACAGACTCGAGTGCATTATTCAGTACGTGGTGATCCTCGATGGAATTAATTTTACGGTACAAGATACAATCACCAGCGAATAGCCAGATGTTAACATTCAATCTGGAAGGCAATTCATTAATATACAACAGAAATAAGACAGGACTCAATGCACTGCCCTGGGGCACTCCCGACGTAACAGATGCTAAAGTAGAATTTTCGTTATGAATATGCATGAATTGTAAGCGGTCAGTCAGATAGTTCTCTATCCATTTAAAAATAGGGCCTTCGCCTATTGTACAATGAAGCTTCCTGATTAGTTTCTTGTGCGGTACGCAATCGAAAGCCTTTGAATAGTCCAATAAAGTTACGTCTTTTTTTTCTATAATCTACACTTTGTGATATGTCATGCGTTAGTTCTAATAGTTGTGTGACTGTTGAGAGACCGCGACAGAAGCCATGTTGATAGGGCGAAAGAATATATTCCTGTTCAAGGTACGTGTTTATATGTTTAAGTACTGCGTGTTCAAGAAGTTTGCACTCGGTCGAGGTTAAGGAAATGGGCCTGAAATTAGACACCTGTGATGTGCTACCACATTTGTGAATGGGAATGATTTTAGCAATTTTCCACTGTGCAGGAAGTGAGCATGTCGTTAATGATTTTCTGAAGATGTGACACAGGTATTTACTGTTCCACTGCGCATATCTCTTAAGAAACATATTGGGTATGTTATCAGGTCCAATCGCTTTCTTTGTGTGAATGTTCAACAAAAGGTTTAACCGACCTGAATCTGTGATTTTGAGTGGCTTGATCGGATTTTGGTCATATGGGACTATATTCGGTTGTTTTCCATTGTCGATGTTGAATACTGACTCAAAATAGTAGTTAAAAAATTTGCAGCATTTCTGTTATCCTCACTGTCAGTGGCGGGGCTTTCATGGCGTTTTGGGTACAGGTAACTCCAAAACTTCTGAGGTGCACTTTTCAAGAAGTTAGGAAGAGTCTTAGAAAAATAGTTATTCTTAGCTGCCTTGATTTTTGATTTCATATCTTTTATAGATGCGTTAAGAGCGTGTTTGTTCGCGTACGTTGGCTTTAGCTTCAGGGTTTTACGTAGCCTTTTTACTTTTCGTTTCGCGTGAAATATTTTGCGTGTTATCCGCGGATTTGTTTTCGTTGCCTTTCTCGTCTTCACTGGTACATAATTTTGAAGACTGAAAAACACAATGTCCGTGTATTTTTTCCACAACGCATCTACATCTATGAAACTGTTTGTAGAAAGTTCTTCAAATGCGATGAATTCAAAGCTGAGGTAATCGATAATACTAACGTCATCAGCGTTTGAAAAATCGTAAAATGTGCTACTACTTTCAGCACCAGGGTCATGGCTTTGTGAGCGGATGGTGCAATATGTTATTTCGTGATCTGATATACCTTCCAAAATTTGTGAATATATGTTTTCAAGTGGAAAGTGATGATTAAGAAATGTCAGATCAAGAATATTTGATGCGTTCCCTTAGTTCGCGTGGGCTGGGTAACTATCTGATTTAGGTTGAAGTGCAACATCGTATCGCTTATTATTTCCGAGGATGCTGATGGGAAGTGCATGGCTTTCCAATCAATATCGGGTAGGTTGAAATCGCCCACTAAGATTAGCCGGCCACATGGTACAAGACGTTGTAGATAGTCATATAGTGAACGGGTGACGCTACAATCAGATGAGGGGCAGCGGTAAACACACCCCACCGTGACCGGGTGTTGGGCGAACAATAGTTTGCAGAAGATAGCTTCAACGATTTCTACATCAGGAAGTCTTGAAAAAGAGATACCCTTTTTAATAAATATAGCAACACCCCCGCCACATGTCTGTCTGTCTTTTCGCACTACTGAATAATTTGGCGGGGTCAATTCAACATCCGTGATATCATGTGTTAGCCATGTTTCTGTCAGAGCAACTAATTCGTCATGCGTAAATGTGACGATCTTATGGAAGCTTCATCAGGTTTATCAGTAATGCTGATGACAGGTGACGCCAGGTCAGTTTGCAAAGTACGCACGTGGCACGAAGTATTAAGTGCATCTGGGTCATCAATAGTAAATTCAATTCTTTTATGCAGCGAAGAGTTAAGCATTGGCGATATTTGCGCAGGTGAGGAATCAGGTGGAAAGTTTGGAAAATGACTGCGTGGGGTCTTTCCGTGAGCATGTGATTAACTTCACCTGACGAGAATTGTAAATTCATGCTCTGTGCTCTAATGCGTGAAGGTTGCTTATGACTGTGATGACAGAGTTCGAATGCACTGAGAGTGCGTGTTCTAATCGAGTATTCATTATAGTCTTGAAACGAGATGATCATTTTTTCTTTTATCTTTTGACAAGACTCGTCGTTCTAGAATATGTGGGTAAAGTAAAATTTAAATGCCTCACTGGTGACGTAGTCACTGAAGTTCGTAACCATCTCCCGTTCCAACCAGGATGCAGCGGGGGCGTGGAGCTCGAAGGGGTTGAACCAGTCTCCTACGGGTCCGTCGTCTGCTGATCTGCTGTACTTGGAGATGTCGAAGTTAGCAGATGGTTCTGACATGATGCTAGTCGATGCGTAATGCTAGGCGCTTGTATGGTAGTCCATGTAGGCTCAGGGTGTCTTGCGGAGAACTGCGTCGATGATGAGTGACTGATGAAGGGGCCAGTAGGTATTCATAATTCATCCTGCCGACTCGTCATCGAATCCTGTAACGTAAGAAGGTAGCGATGGTTAGTTGAAACTGAGGATGAAGTCAGAATAGAATATATATATATATATATATATATATATATATATATATATATATATATATATATATATATATATATAATGAGACCACGTCCGGTACAGCAGCAACCAGGTTATCTTTTTAATCCAGACGCACGAGCCAGAGGGAGAGCCCGCGTGACATACGATGATAATCACTACAATGGTTTGGTCATACAGATGAAGATGAAGTACATAGTCAGCGCTCACACTATTTTCCCCCCTTCGCGAAAGAGGGCAGCAAGTTAGAAAGGGTTGGGACGCCGAATATATCGTTTCAGTCGAGAGACGTGGGCGATCTCGGTGTAGCGGCGACGGTGATCAGGAGCCGCGTTGACAGGAGCAACGCGATAGTTCACTTCAGATGTTCGTTCCAGGACAGTGTATGGACCGAGATATCGGTGAAGGAATTTTTCGCAGAGCCCGGGTACACGAACAGGTGTCTACAAAAGGACTTCGTCGCCTGGGCGGAACACAACAACTCGACGCTTTGCATCAATGTCGATTTTTCTCTTGTCCTGAATGGTAGCAGTGTTGGCGCGGGCGATTTCACGGCAGCGGGCGACGCGAGCGGCGAACTCTTCCGGGAGGGATGAAGATGGATTGGAAGATGTGGACAAAAAGGTGGTGTCCAGAACAAAAGTCGGTACACGGCCATACACGAGAAAAAAAGGGCTGAAATTCGTCATACACTTTATGGCAGTGTTATATGCGAACGTGACGAAAGGAAGTATAGTGTCCCAGTTTTTGTGATCCGGTTGCACGTACATAGATATCATGTTGGACAAGGTTTGGTGAAAACGCTCAGTCAGACCATTAGTTTCTGGGTGATACGCTGATGTGGTCTTGTGGATGGTGTTAGAGGCCTGTAAGACTTCAGCAAGGACATGTGAAAGAAATGTCTTGCCACGGTCACTAAGGAGCACACGCGGTGCGCCATGTCGTAAAATAATGGTGCGAAGGAAAAAATCGGCTACTTCAGAGGTAGCACTAGATGAAAGAGCTGCTGTCCCCGCGTAGCGAGTAAGGTGGTCTACGGCAGTAACAATCCAACGGTGACCGGCTGGCGTAAGCGGAAGAGGTCCGTATAAGTCTATGCCCACAAATTCAAAGGGAGTGGACGGGCACGGCAGTGGTTGCAATGGCCCCGCGGGAAGAGACGTGGTACGTTTTGCGGTGCTGGCATGACGCGCAGGAAGCGACGTATTTGGCGACTGAAGTAGAGAGGTCAGGCCAAAAGCAGCGAGTCTTGAGGCGGTCGTAGGTCTTGTGAAACCCTAAGTGGCCAGCTGTCGCATCGTGATGAAACGCTTGTAGAACTTCCAGACGAAGTGAGCGAGGAATGACGGGAACCCATTGGTTACCGAGAGGATGGTAAATTTGCCGACATAATGTTCCCTCTTGAAGCTTGAAACGGGCAAGTTGTCGTCTTAGGCGGCTGTTTGGAGCACGCGATAAGCCAGTGAGCCGATCGATGATTGTGTGGCAGTAGGTATCGGCATGTTGGAGCGAGGCGAGATCTGTGAACGAAAGGAGGTTCGCCGAGGCAACTAACTGTTTCGAAGCAGCAGCCGTCTGTTTGGTCACTTTGGCGGGCTGTGACGAACAGATGGAAGGTGGCACTTCGGCGCTTTGACAGAGCGGGCAACGGGACAAAGCGTCGGCATCTTGGTGCTCTCGGCCCGACCTATATGTGACGCTGTAGTCATACTCTTGCAGTCGTAGTACACAACGGCCAAGGCGTCCCGACAAATTTTTGAGAGACGATAACCAACACAGAGCATAATGGTCAGTCACTATTGTGAAATGCCGGCCGTATAAGTAAGGACGAAACTTTTGTATAGACCACACGATGGCGAGACATTCTTGCTCAGTGATGCTGTAGTTTCGCTCAGCAGGTGACAGAGTACGGCTCGCGTGGGCCACGACTTGTTCTTCGGAAGCGTGGTTCCGCTGAAGAAGGACAGCACCGATGCCAAGTCCACTTGCGTCAGTGTGTAGCACAGTATGTGCTGCAGGGTCGAAATGGCGAAGCACTGGCCATGATGTGAGGCATCGCTTGAGGGTTTGAAAAGCGGCTTCGCAGTCATCTGACCAGGCAAAGGGTGCGCTCGTGGTCAGAAGTTTGTGCAGAGGAGCCGCAATAGTAGCGAAATCACGTACAAAGCGGCGGAAATACGACGCTAAGCCAAGAAAGCTGCGGAGGTCTTTCTGTGCGGTTGGTGTAGGAAAGTGCAGTACCGCGGCAACCTTGTCGGGATCGGGCTCAACGCCATGTTTACTGACGACGGGTCCAATACCTTGATGCTGTGACTGGCAAACCGACACTTCTTAGTGTTGAGCTGGAGACCGGCCTTAGCTAAACACGTGAGGACTTCGTCTAGCCGTTCCAGGTGCTGTGAGAAGCTGGACGAAAAGATGACAATGTCGCTCAGGTAGCAAAGGCAGGTCTTCCATTTTAATCCCCGCAGTACCATGTCTATCATCCGTTCAAATGTGGCTGGGGCATTGCACAGGCCGAAATGCATCACATTGAATTCATAGAGCCCATCTGGCGTAGCAAACGCAGTCTTCTCTTTATCAGACTCGTGCATCGGAATCTGCCAATAACCGGAGCGCAAGTCGAGACTTGAAAAGTACTCGGCACCTTTCAAAGTATGCAGAGCGTCGTCAATGCGAGGCATTGGGTAGACGTCCTTACGAGTGATTTTGTTGAGTGATCTGTAATCAACGCAAAACCGTACCGAGCCATCCTTTTTTCACTAGTACGACAGGAGAAGACCATGCGCTTGTCGAAGGCCTGATGACGTTGCGCGCGAGCATGTCGTTGACTTGTTCTTCTATAAGCTTGCGTTCAGAAGTCGACACATGGTAAGGGCGGCGGCGAATCACACGGGATCCGTCGGTGTCGATACGATGGGCGATCACTGTTGTTTGACCCAGATCTTCGGAACAAATGTCAAAGCAAGTTTTGTGCTTCGTTAATAACGCTAGCAAGGCATCAGTTTGCGTTGGGTTGAGATGTTCACACAAAGTGGCCTTGAGAGCTGGAAATGCATCTTCCGCTGGCATACACTTTGAGAATGACGAAGCAGATGAACCAGTGACGACACAAAGCGGTGCTTCTTCTGTAATGCTGGCAACAGTGGTCCCCTCTGGCAAAAGAAGTGGTTCTGGCGTCGTGTTGCAGGCCGTGATGCTTGCATAACCACGGGAGAACCGCAATAAAGAAGATGCGATGGTGATCCCTCGAAAAATGCAGCGCTGGCAAGGCACAACCACAGCGTCACCATCTAGAATGTCTCGTGACTTGATAGTGTTATGCCAGCGAGTCCTCGTCAAACGTCCGTGCCTCGGAAAAAGGCAATCTGGGTCAAGGCCAGCCCGCAGCCCGCCCGACGCGAACATCTCAACGGCGTGAACACGCGCGGCGCCCCTCTGGCCCAGGTGCAGTGAGTCAGCGGCGCACGTGACAGCGAGCCGGCGGCCGCGTGCCTGGTGGTCTGACGCATGGCGCGGCGGCCCCCATTGGCGGAATCTGCCCGGACGACCAGCGGCGCTTCTGATTGGACTTTTTGGTTGGACCCGGTGCAAATAAAAGAAGCCCTGCGGCGCGTCGCGATCGGCAGTCCTAGAGAGAGGAGTCCCCATGTCGGAGGGCCGACATGTGTGTGAGTCAGCGGTCTTAGGCGAAAGGCTGACCTATGTGTTAGAGAGGAGAGTTCGGCTCTTCGAGTCTCTGTCGGCCCCGGTGCCGAAATTGTAACGCCTCTGTATATATGCTGTACATAAACCTTGTTTAACTCACCATCGTCTCGTCCGCTCGTCTTATCAGCTCTGCGCAGAAGCAGTCGCGAGCTGATAAACATACGCTACGCAACAGTGGTGGCTTCGGCGGGATCGGCCCGTCGTTCGCAACAGTGGTGGCTTCGGCGGGATCGGTCCGCTTCTCAACAGTGGAGGTCAGCGGTGGCATTTCGGAGGTGGCTACGCAACAGTGGTTGGCAGCTGCGGGATCGGCCGGCGCCAGCGACATCGATGCGGTGAGTGCCTGATGTTTTCCCCTCAGTTCACCAGACTACTCTAGCTCAGGTTGTAGTAGTTTAGAGAAGGGCTGTGTGAAGCATTGAAGTGAGCTTTGATCGTTTCAAGCCAAGTCGAAGCGCTTTGAAACCAAAGTTAATGCGGAGGGGGTAAACACGGGAGTGTGAAAAATTGCTTGCGCGTCTTGCTAGTAGGCTTATAGTGGGTACGGCAAGTAGATTCTTAACAGGGGAAACAGCAAGAGGCTAGTGTGAACGATGGAGAACCTTAAAGTGAAGGAACTCATCGAAATTTGTGAGGAACTCGGCATTACTTTGGGCCGTGCGAAACGAAAGCAAGCGATCCTTGAGATCATGAAGGATGAGGGAGTGTCGGCTGAGGAAGTCGATGAGGCCTGGGTGGATATCAAAGCACGCCGTGAGGAGGCTGAAAGGCGAGAAGTAGAAGCTCGCGAACGTGAGGAGGCTGAAAGGCGCGAAGCTCGCGAACGTGAAGAAAGGCGCGAAGCTCGCGAACGTGAAGAAAGGCGAGAAGCTCGCAAGCGCGAGGAGGCCGAGAGACAAGAGCGCCTAGAGTTGAAACGACTAGAATTGGCAATCCTACAGTGTTCGCAGGCGCCTAGCGTAGCTTCTCCGACGATTCAGGTCAGCGGTTTCAGAATTCGGGACCAACTGCCACCGTTCGTAGTAGGCGAGGACATGGCGAAGTATCTCGTCAAGTTTGAACACGTCTGTGAGCGAAATGCTTTGGAGCAGTCTCTTTGGGCGCGGAACCTGCTAGCTCTTCTTCCCGGCGAAGTGTCCGACGCGATAACTTGCTTGTCGAGGGAAGCGTTCGAGAGCTATGACGAGGTTAAGGAAGTGCTCTTGAGACGTTATAAGTTGTCACCCGAGGCTTTCAGGCAAAGGTTCCGGTATGCTAAAAAGGGGAATGAGTCACACGTTGACTTCGCGTTTCGTCTTAAAGCCGATTTGATTGAATGGCTCAAGGGCGAAGGTGTTTATGACGACCGCGATAAAGTGGTGGAATGCGTTGCACTGGAGCAATTCTACCGCTGCATCGAGGAGGATGTCAAACTTTGGCTGCAGGACAAACTTGGTGAAGTACAGCTAAACAAGGCAGCAGAGTTAGCTGAGGAGTATTATACTCGCCGAAAGTTGCATAGCAGGGCAGTGCGCATTGAAAGGGATGAAAGAAAAGAGGGCTTTTCAAAGAAACCTGATCAACGGAAACCCGTTCCGCACCGTAATTTTTAAAAGGACCCGTCTCTTACGAAGGACAGTGTAGGGGAAGGGCAAGCAGAAGCGGAGAAATCGAGTGAGGTTTCTACAACACAGGCATTTGAATCGGAAAACAAACGGAAGCCGCTAATCTGCTACAACTGTAAAAAGGAAGGACACATCGCGAGAAACTGTCAGGAAAAGTTTGCCTTCGCAACGATCCGAGAATCAGAAAAAAACATGCGGTTGTTGGAGCCGTATCTCCAAGAAATTAGGGTGAATGAGAAAAAGTGCCGAGCACTTAGAGACTCAGCGGCAACCATGGATGTTGTCCATCCGTCATTGGTGTCTCCGGATGACTTCACAGGAGAATGCGCGTGGATCAGGCAAGTCGCCGAGGAGCAGAGTGTTCGCTTACCAATCGCCACGGTTGTCATTGAAGGCCCGTTCGGTAAACTTCGCACCGAAGCAGCTGTGTCTGCCGCGCTAAATGATCGTTTTCCTTATCTTTTCTCCAACAACTCGGAGCAGCTTCTCAAAGAGCAGGGCAAATCATTCTTCCCCAACTTAGCGTGCATGGCTCTCACGCGATCGCAAGCGCGAAAGCTTTCGCGGAAGCTGGACCTGGTTCCATGCGGTGAACTCTCAAGTGACCTTGTCGGCGGGTCGACGGAACCCCAGAAAGGAAAGTTTCCGCATGAGTCATGTGAGCAGTCACGCGGGCGGCCCGTCGCGGAAGCTGTCGGCGCGGCCAGCGCGGTAAGGGGAGACGACATGGCGCCATTGAGTCAGAGCGAGAGGGTTGCAACGCTCTCGCCTGTAGCGGAAAGTTGGAGCGAGCCGCCGAGAGTTGATCGAGAGACGCTCGTTCGAGAGCAGCGTGAGGACCTCTCGATTGAAGCGCTAGTGGAAAGCCAAATTGAAGCGCTAGTGGAAAGCCACAAAAACGCGGCACAAGTGCTGTCGAAGGAGCACTGCGAGAAATCGGTGAAGAAGCGTGCTTTTGAAGTTGATAATCAGGTAATGCTGCTGCAGCCGTTCAAAAGGAACAAGCTTGAGGTTGATTGGGAAGGGCCCGCCAAAGTATTATCAAAGCCTTGCGATACAAATTATGAAGTGAAATTAGGAAGGCGGCCGGACAAAATTTACAACTTGATAAAACCATACGTTCAACATCAAGCGGTCGTAAATCTGTTGTTGCATGCTTCAGAGGAAGAGGAAGCAGAAAATTTGAGTTCTAGTGAGGTAACCGAAGGGGGATCGAAAGTAATCCGGGAGCAGATAAACCTAGAGCCTAGCTTAAGTGAAGGAGGACCTGAGAACGAGGACCTCAGAAAGATTGGTTCCGAGTTTGAAGACGCGTTTTCGGACCACCCCGGAAACATGAGGGTGATCGAACACGATATCGAGCTAAGCGGTGAGGAGTCAATCCGTAGCAAGCCGTATCGTTGTTCCCCTGTGCAACGTCGAAAGTGTGAGCCGCTCTTGGTGCCGCATAGGTATCGTCGCCTAAAAGTGGCCGGTTACTGAAGTGGAGCATGTTGCTCCACAGCGCAACTTTGACGTTCGCTAAAAAAAAAAGGAAAGGTAAACGCTAATGCAGGTGCATTGAGCAGTGCGTTCCAGCTAGTACCTTCTCAACCTTTCGGTTTCTCGTTGGCGATTCGGGGAAAAATTTTGACCTCATCACGACCTTAGCTGAGCGCTCTCGTTCAGAGTGCTCTCAAGGGGCCAACTTTATGTGGTATTCTAATTCGTTGCGTTGTTGTAATTGTGAAAAATTCAAGTTCTTACTTTAAGAGTCTTGTGTCCCACATGTGCCTCTTGATGTAGAGGGAACAAAATTCCGATAAACACGTAGATAGGTATATGTTGTACTATACTTTGTCTGGTGTTCTGTCGGGTGACCGAGGGCACTTGCTTGCGTCGTGTGTTGTCTGTTGTCGAACCGTTCTTAGCAAGTGCAGAACCATCGACAAGTGCTGAAACCGAAGATGGTCAGAAGAGACGAGTGAAGCTGGTCGGCAAGTTGTGGCGACAAGCCAGTGGAGCTGGGATCCGTCGTCAAAAATGGGATGTGTTCCCGGAACAGTCTGGAGCTGTATTCTCCCCATGGCCCTGGAGGCGAACCTGGAGGGACTTGGCGGACGAGCGCACCTGACATCCGAGCCCCGTGGAAGCAGCTCGTCTTTCCGGTGCATTGTCTGGCGGCGGGGGTGCTGTTATGCCAGCGAGTCCTCGTCAAACGTCCGTGCCTCGGAAAAAGGCAATCTGGGTCAAGGCCAGCCCGCAGCCCGCCCGACGCGAACATCTCAACGGCGTGAACACGCGCGGCGCCCCTCTGGCCCAGGTGCAGTGAGTCAGCGGCGCACGTGACAGCGAGCCGGCGGCCGCGTGCCTGGTGGTCTGACGCATGGCGCGGCGGCCCCCATTGGCGGAATCTGCCCGGACGACCAGCGGCGCTTCTGATTGGACTTTTTGGTTGGACCCGGTGCAAATAAAAGAAGCCCTGCGGCGCGTCGCGATCGGCAGTCCTAGAGAGAGGAGTCCCCATGTCGGAGGGCCGACATGTGTGTGAGTCAGCGGTCTTAGGCGAAAGGCTGACCTATGTGTTAGAGAGGAGAGTTCGGCTCTTCGAGTCTCTGTCGGCCCCGGTGCCGAAATTGTAACGCCTCTGTATATATGCTGTACATAAACCTTGTTTAACTCACCGTCGTCTCGTCCGCTCGTCTTATCAGCTCTGCGCAGAAGCAGTCGCGAGCTGATAAACATACGCTACGCAACAGTGGTGGCTTCGGCGGGATCGGCCCGTCGTTCGCAACAGTGGTGGCTTCGGCGGGATCGGTCCGCTTCTCAACAGTGGAGGTCAGCGGTGGCATTTCGGAGGTGGCTACGCAACAATAGTAAGGACACGTTCTTGTCCTGGAGGCAGGAGGAAATCCGCAGCTGTCACAAGGTTGGGCGATGAAAGGTCGGCAGCAGAAGAAAGCTCAGTGTCCGTAATACGAATGAGGGGCCGACCACACGAAATTACAGCAGACGCCGCTGACAAGAAGTCCCATCCTAAGATTATCTGATGAGCGCACGAAGACAGCACAGCCGATTGTATGTGATGACGGATTCCATCGATGAAAACACGAGCAGTGCACAACCTGGTCGGGCGAATTGGACTGTCATTAGCGCCGCATAACATGAGACCGGCATAAGGAGTTTGCACTTTACGCAGGCGAAAGACAATTCACGATCAATTACCGAAATTGCGGCTTCAGTGTCTATAAGGGCGTCAACAAAAACACCTTCCACACAAACAGGCAGTAAATTAGCTGGAAGAGATGGAGGAGTTGTAACGTTCCGACAACAAGCAGTTTCCCCTCCAAAAACTGCGCCTTCTAGTTTTCCGAGTCCAGAGAGATCAGAGCGGGACGCAGGGGTGATGACGTACGCCGAAACGGTGACGGAGAACGGCGGCGAGATGAACGAGAAAGATGAGGACCAGCATGAGACCGTGGAGGGGAGGGCGACTGACGGGAGGTGGATGGATACGGTGCGGGATCGTATTCATCGGGTCTCAGGGCATAGTCTCTCTCGTAAGCGGACTAACCACGTCGTTCATCCTGCTGATGGCTGCCCGCACCCACCCCTTCGGCCTGTGCAACTACGACTGCCACAATCGCCTTCTGCGCCCCCGCGCGGAAAGTGCGTACCAATGCATCGACCGCCGCTACCGGACCAAGTGATTACAGGGATTGCTAATCTTCGGATAACATCCTCCTTGCCCCCGGACTACATAAGCTCGAACTCGCCCAACGCAGCCTTCAATGGGCTTGGCAACAACACAGCTATGGCCACGGCTACTTACCTGCAACGCCTTTTTGTCCTGCAGGCTTTCGTGTCGCTCTGCGGCCCGCGGTCCGACGGCACGCGCTTGGGTGCCTTTGGTGACTTCGCGGAGGCGTCATGGTCCCCGGCATGGCTGAACGTTGACCGCTGCCCAGCACCTCCACCACTTATGAGACCACGTCCGGTACGGCAGCAACCAGGTTATCTTTTTAATCCAGACGCACGAGCCAGAGAAACAGCCCGTGTGACATACGATGGTGATCACTACAATGGTTTGGTCATACAGATGAAGATGAAGTACATAGTCAGTGCTCACAGTATATATATATATATATATATATATATATATATATATATATATATATATATATATATTGTCCCAGCAAAAGGTGTTCCCATCAGCTTTAGCATTGACCACTCCAGTGTCTACAGCTGTGGATCTAGCTGCTTTGCGCGCTGCACTTTGCGTGGTCAATCAGGAACCACCGCCGCAATGGTCGATATTCAACGACTCAAAGGCTGCCCTACAATCTGTGTCCTCAGCACTGCGTCGCGGGCCGTACGGACAACTTGTTATCGAAATTTGATGCCTTCTTCACACTTCACATGAGAAAGGGCACTATGTAACTTTTCAGTGGCTGCCAAGTAGCTGCGGCGTCATAAGCTACAAACACGCCAATACTGCGGCACGGCAGCTCTTGAAGGTAAACGAGAAAGAGCTGTACCACTTTCGTGGTCCGATGCTGCCAGTAATCTTCGACGGCTTGCGCGGGAAATCTCGCTTTCACTAAGATGCCCACCAAGCAACCAGACCCCCCAGAAGAATCGTCAACACCACCTGTCCTCTTTCATGGCTCTCCGCATGCCCACTGGGCTCGATCGAAGAGAAGCCACTCTTCTTCATCGCTTATGACTAGTGGTGACAATTACAAAATCTAATTCATTTATCATAGGAATGGCCGACAACACTCTCTGCGATGCCTGTCGTTGCGAAGAGACACTACGCCAAATCGTGTGCGACTGTCCATTGTATGACATCCAGAGAAAGTCACCGGCGTCCGTTCTTGCGCGCATCGACAACAGCTAAATGTCTGTGGTTACTATTCTTTCAAGTGCCCAAGAGAAGACATTGCAACAGAAGGCGACAAAGGCACTGTTGAAATGCCTATGCGACACGGGCTTGAACAAGCGGCTGTAACAGCAATGCCAAACACCACGAAAGACAAGACTGAACTATGACTGAGTGTGTGCGCATGTGCTGCCTAATGTGCTGTGCTTATCTTTCTTCCCTCTATCCTCGTTATGTTTCATCTCCCCCATCCTCCTGCCATGTGCAGGGTAGCAAAACGGCTGCTTATATACTGGTTAACCTCCCTGCCGTTCTTTTTTCCTCTTATATTTGCTTCCTTAGCTACATTTCGGCAATACCACTAAATGGTGTGGCTACTTCGGATACATTTGACTTCAGTTCTGGCACCTTCTCACTTCAATCCAACGGCAATTCTGCATAAGAGGCGGAGAAACAGAAGAGTTCCCTCAGCCTTCAGGGAGATAGCAAAAAGATGAAGACAGGGAGGTTAACAAGAAGACGACTTCAATTTGCTACCTTGTGCTTGGCAAGGGGAAAAGGGGTGTAAAAGAATGAAAGAGAAAAAGAGTTTATGACAGTAGGGAAAAATATAGCGACTGGTGCACTATCTGAACACTTATAGCAACGTAGCCCTAATAGTTTATACAATTGCTATGTATATACTCCCAATATGCCCATTGTGACCTCGGATAAATACACGGATACATAATTCTCACATTGAACGCGCAGAAAAAAAGTTTACCACTTGAGGCTCGTATATATACCAAACTTTATTTTCTTCATTTTAAAATTGTAGAAAATGACAGGCCTTTATATTTGTTTTAAGCGGAGCACACCATTTGTGCGGGCCCTTTCTTCGCCTCTGGCCCTGGGGGTCTGTAGTATAGACATCGGCAGCCATGTGGACAGTCATCTGTACTGCCGCAAGGCTAAGAAAATAGAAATTATATAAGGAACAAGAAATGCCACTGCTGTTTTTTTTAGTTTGAGAGCACAATAAAAAGCAAAACACCCTGCAATGAATTGTCAAGAGAGGTAACGTAATTTTGTAATCAAACTCCACTCAAGCGGAAACTTTAACTGCATTCATCATTTTAATCACAGAGTACTTCGAAGCAGATTTTTTGTTATGAAGCTTGGAGATCGTCGATGAGCAGTTCTAGAGTGTTGTAATAGGAAGTGCTTTCCTACTTCTTCGACTTTATAATCGACAGTGAACATCTCTACTCTACAAGAATCACTGTAATAAGAAAATGCCACGGCATCAATAGACGCCCGTATTCAGACAGCACCCTCAGTAACCTTATATCGTTTGCACAAAAACGTAAAAAAACACTATTCTGTTCTGCAAAGGGGACACAGAACCAGAGCTATGTGTGCAAGGAACTTTCAATTCACTGGCATAATCTAGCGTGCAATCTTTAAACCATCCATTTGCTAATAAACAAAATTCTACATTTAATGCATCCACAAGAAAACGCATCAGAAGTGAGAAATAGCTGTGCGAGTGTAGCGCTGTTCGCCGAGCTTTAAAAGAGAAACTTCAATGGCTAGGTTGGGGCTGCTTCTGTCCACGCTGTGTTCTCCTTTCAAGCATACTGTCACAGTCGTGCGTAGTTTGGGCATGTGCATCCAAGCCGTGGATCAAAGACGATAGAGGTGGATAGAAGACAGCGCGAGGTGGTTTTGATTGGAGGCAGGAAGACAGTATCGTTGCGTTTCTGGCTTTGGTTAGATTCACTGCCTGTGACAGTGTAAGTAAATCTAACAGGTGGACGCTCAGATATTGGTCTGTCCCACCTCGGCAGTTGCTCGCAATTGTAGTAGCTTGCGATGTAGTTTTCGATGCGGAGGTAGCAAGTGGGTAGAGGACACAAAAAAAATATGTTGAGAACTCTGAGCTATACAAAGTCGTCTCACTATATGCTGAGGCTTAACGAGCTCAACGGAAGCCGTCCGTGGCTGGGACAAAAAAGTTAATTGCCCATATCAAGAGTCAAACTTGAATGTGTACATGACACATGCAGATTGTAGTAAAATTAGTCTGCATTGATATGTGTTAAAAATGAAGAACGAATAAAGGAATAAAGAACGGAATAAAGAAACACTGACAGTGTTGGTATTTTGAGAACTCCTCTGATTTAGCAAGTTGCACGTGCATGGGTCTGGCATTTCTGTATCGCTTTCGGGATCACGTTATTGGTGCCTGTGCTCCAACTGTGCAGCCTTGTCGGCGTCGATATCTATACCAGTATTATTGTGGTAATGGCGCAACAAGATTCTCGTTTACGTTTTCACGGAACGGTTACCTAAGCTGCTTGTGTTCCCATGACTGCCATCAGCACATGGAAAAATTGCTCTTTCATAGTTCCAGCTTGCTTCTTTAAAATGTCATACCACGCGTAAAAATGGGCGGGGATATTACCAGCGAGGCTTGCAGGTTCGTTTCGTTGTGGAGAAAAGTCCTTTAATCTTGGAAAAGTGCTTAAGTTTTCAGCATAAAACTACAGGAACGCAGAAAAGGCACTTGCCGCCTGGGTCTTTTTTTTACATTTTTTTGTTCTTATACTTTAGTACTGTAAGCTCAAAGGGGGATGACAAAAGCGCTGAGGGCATGAACAATTTCTGTCCCGTGGCTTTCTTCTCCATGAATATTGAATGCTTGGAGAACTACCTGTTAAGAGAGCGTCAATTATTTATTGGGAATGTAGCAAAATAAATGATTGTTTTATATTTAGGCCTAAAGCGCTCAAATTGATATATCCGGGTCTCATTCACAGAAGTGCACTGAAAAATAGTGATGCAATGTATTGAAGCTGCGCTGTTATGTCTTACTCTTTTGTCGCAGACTACCGGGTAGCTCCATTGATGAGGATGAGCAGAAGTGACGTGATATCTGTAACAAATAAAACAATTTTACAAATGATGCTCAAATTAAACCCTGATCCATTTTAGAACATAAACGAAATTCACCGCTTCTGTTTCCGTGCTTATTCACAACGACGGCGAAAAAATTGCGAAGTATATTTTGCGGAAAATAAAGTTTTCAAGAAACCAAGGAGAGCCATTTTGTTTACATGAAGGTTTATTTTAATAGAGCTTACTTAATTCAGAAATCGGCCAATGCTTTTCAAGTGGGTTCTGCTGTGGCTGCCATAATATTTCTATGATTCTTAAACCACAAAATAAATTACTCAAAGGTGCCCCTTTTGCAGAAAACACAACGATTTTCATATCGCGTTTGGAGTCAGCAGGTTGTGGAATTAATCCGGATGTTTGCGAAATTTCACCCCTCTCTGGCAACGAGGCGTCCAAAATTGTTGCTCAAGCACTGACAAGAAGATTTACAGGGCTGACTTGTTTCAGGCTGAGAGTAGTACGGAGAGGAGGTCCGTCGAAAGAAGTTGCAGGTGGTGGCATGGCACCTCCTTCCAACCAATGCGTACTCACATTTCATGACTTATAATCACTCCAATTTAGAACAATATTCGGCCAAACAAGAATTTTGTGAGGAAAGACTGAACTGGTATCACATCATTTCTGCGTGCCCGTAGGTAGCTCTAGGGGGCCGAAAAAATTTAGATGAAAAGAAGTGGGGAACCGCTTCTCAGCTTGGTTCCAGAAAGCTAACTCTTTGCCGTTCGGCAGGTGCATATGCGAACCGGAGTCTATGGGCTTTTGTGATGCCTTCTGTGCGAACCTGTATAGCCTCGTAGTCGACTGGCTATGAGAATAAAATCAATGTACTCTCTTTTGTTCATCTAGTTACGACGCTTCAAATAATTTTCATTATGGTGATGTATTTAGATTTTTACGAAAAGAAGGCGTGGTAATTGAACTATGTCTTTTTAATTCCTGTTCAGTGAGAGAAAATAAGTGGCAGCGTTGTGACATAACGGCGTGTCAAAAATTTTACAAATTCATGGGTGGCTTTCTGCTCTAGAAAGCTATGCAAGCTGTGAAGCTCGACAATAGTTTATTGGCAAGTGCATTTACCACAGTCAAAATCTAATATAGTTATCGTGTGTGTGGGATCCTCCTGCACGCTTCATTTTGCATTTGAGCCGTGATTAGTGGTTCTCACATAGGGCAGTTCTAGCTTAAGATTTTTACAGTGAAGCTGTTGTTTGTTGCCGTAGTTTATTGGGTGTTGCAGTGTTGCTATAAATTCTACTTGTGGATAAGCACCGGAGGAAGTGAACAAACTCCACTTTCAAAAGCGGGAGGCGCGAGTGTTAACCTACGCTGCGCTTGGTGAAGAAGAGCACTCAAACACGTGTTAAATATAGCAAGAAATAAAAAGGCAGACAGAGAGAGGTAGATAGACAGTAACAGAAAGAATAATAAAGAAAAAAACGAAGATAACTAAAGGGCGACAAGACGTAAAACTAAAAACAGGGACAAGCATAAATGAAACAAACGAAAACACGGACAGGAAAAACGGAAGAAACAAAGGAAGAAGAAAGAGAGAAACAAAAAGAGCGAGAGAAAGAAAACAGAAAAAGAGAGACAGAGAAGGAGAACAAAAGACAATAAGAAATAAAAAAGGACCAACATAGAAACTACATAGAAAATTACATACCAAGCGAGACAGAAAAACAAAAATAAATAGAAAAAAGACAAAAAAAGAAAGGACAAAGCATACAGAAAAACAAGAAAGGCCTCCCAGCTGTGCTATCGCTTAATGCCTGGCGTTACCACAGCGCAAAGCTGCCACAACACCTAAATACGACACACTCTATAAGGTGCCGGCGTGTGTGCATGCAGTCATATGCAGTGATCGTATGCGCTGCCGTCGTCGCTTGGTGGAACCCAGGCGAAACCACATATAGCAAAGCCTTCTGTAGCGCGCTATCGTGCCAGTAGGAAGTTTTCTTCCTCTTGTTCTTTGGCCGCATTCATGATGATACTCAAGTGTCTTTTTCAACATGCTATTGAAGCAGATTAATGATGGCGCTACTGCCGACAGAACGACGTATAGCATAGCCGAGCATAGCACGCTTAGCATGCGCTCGTTCGAAAGAGAATTATTCCTCGTGTTTTTCAAGCGTCTTAATGATGACATTAAGTGCGGACATTCCTACTATGCTCACGGAAACAGAAACACAAACAGCATGTAAAGTGGAAAGAGGAATCATGCTTGAAATAAAAAAATAGAATGAAATTAGGAGGAAGTATGGAAATAAATAGAATTAAAGGTGAATACTGCAAAAAGAACTGCAAATGAGAACAAAGAGATAGAGGAGGAACGAAAAAAATAGCCGACGAGAAAGAAAGAAGTCTGCTTAGCTCCATATCTGTTTTTGGATTTGCACTACTGCATTAACTTTAAATGTAAATCTGTGGCAATGTTCCAGAAATGTCAGATTCAGTAGAAACTTTGCTTTATGAAGTGAGGGCGACGCTCAACTTTATTTTTAATTTGGGAAGTTAGTGAAGTCGAGATTAGGATTTCGCGTTTCTTCAGGATATAAAATAGAGCATTGGGGCACTAAATTGTAAGAAGTGTCTGTAGCCAGCCGACACCAGCCTGTGTGAAAAGTTCACGATGGTGGGTCACACTATCTTGGGTTATGCTGGAAAACCGAAAGGTAACAAAGATAACAAGAGATAACAAGAGGTAACAAGAAAGACCTCCCTGCTGTACGTGATCAAAAGACAATACTGCTTTTATATTTCAGGAACAAAAAAAGATAAGTTCGCGGGTTTCCCTTAAGTGCGTTCACCAGCAGTATGTGCACACAGTTGTCATAGCGTAGACTCGCTTTGAATTCACCTGCAGGTCGCTTAAGGGCCTCAGCCAATCACCTCATAAGGTCGGCGGGACTCACGACCTGACTTGGTGTGGCCACAAAATCTTCGATGTTTCGGACGCGAGGTCTAACAGGATGACTTTATTGTCAATCTTTTGGTCCCACGCCGCCAGTTTCCCACACTTTGGGGACCCTCTCAAGGCACTATGTACTGTGTTCTGCAGAGCAGCAAGCTGGAAGTGTGTTCGTACCCATTTTCCAGGTTTTTATCAAGAGACAAGCTTTAGTTTGGTTTGTAACTGCAGGGAAGAATTTCTTGGTACTACTTACCCACAGATGAACAAGAGTGTGAGAGCGAAAAGGCTGAATGTCGTGATTTTCAAAGGCATGTTCCGGTATATGCTCAGCTAAGTTGCAGTTCTGTATAGCATAATGTTTAGAAGTTGCGTGCGGTACAGTTTTTATAGACTGTCACCATCGGGACACGTTTACTAAATCGGCTCGTCGATGTTTTAGGTGCTGTCGAAAAATCGATTGTTACAAACAGCACGAACGAAGAAAAGAGCATTCAGAACGAACTCGGAAGGTCATTCATGTGCTTTAATTCAGTTTGTTATTAGGGCTGCCCGTAGCAATGAATGTAAGCCAACCCATCAATTTCCCCATTTGATTGCACAAGTTAGAACAAAGGAGATAAAACAATGGGTTTTCATGATGAAGTTTCAGTAAATTACGGACGCATTTATCCATAAAAAAGAAGAAAACCAAACAAAAAGAATGTTCTTCTTCATAACACAGCACTACCGGTATGCGAAGAAACACATCAATTTTGTAAGCACCACGCGTATACGGAGAGTCTCTTCAAAAATACACACGAAAGAGCCAGATTGTTTTAATGGTAACTTTTTTAATTTTTTCATTTATTCATCACAGTTGCGCTGTTCGAAGAGACGCTTAAACAATTTTGGTGGTTTGGGGAAAAAACTACAAACAAAAAAACTATTGAACCAATAAAGCAAGTCCTTTGCCTCATTCAAAGATTGATTTAAGCTCTATGCGCTAAATATCTAAATTTCAAAACTCAAGATTTGCGTATACTTGCAGATTGCAGCAACTCAGCTGCATTTCGTGTGAATTTTTCATTTTTTTTTTCTCGTAGAGAAGATTGAAATTTTACATAGCACCCAAGACCGATCTTGACTGGAGAAGTCCAGTCTACGTCGTCAGCCTACGTCAGCGTCGTCAGCCTACGTTACAACGTTCTGCGTGTTCAAGTGAGCAGTGCGGCAGTTTGTTTATCTCGAGATCTCTTTTCTCAGTCACCAAGTTCCTTGACATCGTGTGGCGAAACTCTAGTGGTTGGTGACTGGTAACGCTGTGGCGTCGTGTAAGGCTTGTTAGAAAAATGGAGAGTCGAGTCGCTTCAGCCTGTCAGCACAGCGAGCATCATGCTATCGCTATTCTTTCAACGCCAGGACCCCATTTTCCAAAGCCGTAACATCAACCCTGAAAACCAATTCAAATTCACGCTTATCATTGTCACAAGCTTTTTAAGTGCGGAGCACATTAAGTGGCAGGTGGACATGTGATGTAGACATTGCTTGAGTAATGCAGGCACATGCGTATATAGCATATCTATCTGTAGGGCGTGCACGTGGCAAACAGTAGTCGTCTTCTCTTGTTCTTCGACAGGATGGATCATGATTTTAGCGCAGGCAAAACCACATGTATCAAAGCCACCTTTGGCATATTGAACGTATGGTGATGATAATGTTCCTCTGGCATTGGTGGCATTCGCTCACAGAGGGGGATCAGCCAAGAAACGGGTGGCAGAATCTTTGGGTTCGTTTGCTTTGTATTTCAAAGTATTCAATGGAGTTTCAGTAAGACACAAAACGAATCGTACACGTTGTATGAAGATGCTACCCGAGCTAGCGGTAAGACAATCAGATAGTCTCGAAACAAGAAACAATAGTATCAATAGACTAACAAGGTATTCTTTTCGTTTCCATTATGTACGCACACACAGCAGAGCAAACCTTCCTGTGGCTATAACCTAAAGTAATCCCTCCAAAAGATAAAATTACTGCCATGTTTATTTCGAAACCTAGATTCTGAATTCGGTTGACAAGTTATCTTTTCTCTTAATAAAAATATCGTTGGCAGATTGAAAAGAAATGACCTATTGTTTCTATTTCCTTGCAAGAGAGACATAATGGAGATGCTGTGAGTCCAGCTTTATGTAAGTATTAATTCCCGGGGGGTGGATTCTACAGTGAAATCTGGTAATTGTAATTTGCAACTGCCTAGATACACACCACTGTTTATTCCAGCAACATCTTAGGTGTACGAACTCTCTAACTTCAGCCTATGATAATATGTCTATTTTCTTGTGCAACCAAGCAATCCTATATCTGAGTGCTGTTACGTAAGCGAAATAAGGTAAAATAGTGAAGAGGGGTCCGCTTAAAAACTTTTTGGCTAACCAGTCTGCCATCTCGATTAGATAAATCCCACAGTGGCCGGGTACCCATACCAAGCGAAATTTTCTCAAGTTTGCTCGTATTAGACTACAAATTATACTTATTATTGTTAATTTTTTGCTGCAGAGAGTGCAGTACACACCGAAAGAGAATCAGTAATAATGACGGCTTCTGATTCACTTGCAGGAAGTTTGTGAAGTGTTAGAAATAGAAAACAATTCAGCCGTGAGTATAGGAGATAATCGCACTGAAAAAGACCAGTCGAGAGAAGGCCAGAAGATGCCTACTCCAGCCTTTTCGTTTATTACGGATGCATAAGTTACAATAATGTTGTTGATGGCCTCACGAGTCTTCTAATCTTGTAACTGATCATTTAAATATCCAAGAAGCATTTCCTTTCAATTACTAGGGAAAATAGCATTAAATTATATGTGAAGGTCTTCTTCTTCTTGTTCTTCAAGCATATTGAGGATGGTATTAAAATCGGAGCACTTTCTGCAAAACCCCACATAAAAAATAAAGAAGAGAAAGCAAGCGATAAATTGAAACAGTACTAAAGGAAACGTACTGTACTCTAAAGAAAAAAGAGATAAAAAACACCGAAAGAACGAAAATAAAACATGCGAAGAAGCAGAACAGAGGAAACAAAGAAAACAATCTACAGATCCCACGTCCCTGGGAATCGCCTTTACGCGAAGCCTTTGGAAGGAAGGTGACGATGTTGCAATTTTCAAAGACTATAGTCTTTCTTGGGGACCTTCGACGCAAAAAGTTTGGTCTGTCTGTCTGTCTGTCTGTCTGTCTGTCTGTCTGTCTGTCTGTCTGTCTGTCCCACTGTCTGCTTATCCACTCTTAACGGTACCCTACACGTCACCAAAGTGACCAAACGTTACTCAAAACAGCCGACCCCAGCCACGGCGCCCGCCAATATTGCTCAAGGTTCAGCGTTCATACTTGTGCGATTGTCAATTAAAAAGCAAATATTGTGCATATCTGAGGCACCATAACAACACGTCAATATTGTGCATGTGTATTAAATGCGACGCATTTCTTAGCGAGCTTTGGCGACTTTCAGCGTATCTATCTATCTATCTATCTATCTATCTATCTATCTATCTATCTATCTATCTATCTATCTATCTATCTATCTATCTATCTATCTATCTATCTATCTATCTATCTATCTATCTATCTATCTATCTATCTATCTATCTATCTATCTATCTATCTATCTATCTATCTATCTATCTATCTATCTATCTATCTATCTATCTATCTATCTATCTATCTATCTATCTATCTATCTATCTATCTATCTATCTATCTATCTATCTATCTATCTATCTATCTATCTATCTATCTATCTATCTATCTATCTATCTATCTATCTATCTATCTATCTATCTAATCTAGTGGCCTACGACATTTAGCTCTCCTGGCCGTTTCGATACTGCCATCATTACCAAACTTCGTATGGCATAACATTACTGTATACTGTATGAAGAATATTTTTGGCTAGTCAATACATGAAAATCATGACATGTAAGTCATGAATATCATGATTTATAGTTGGTGGTCCTGCAGCCCTTGAGGTGGTTTCGTTCACATGGCATGTTGCAAAACTGGTTTGGTATGTCATGATTGCATGGTGAACACAAGCGACAAATCCTAACATAAAAATCCTGATATACGCGTCATGTAACACGATGACTACATGCCACGCTCATGATGCGCTCGCGGCCATTGCGCTAGCATCACATATACTAAATTTGGTATTACGGTACGTGAATGAATGACAAAGCTATGTTACTAGTGCAAACATAATAATCATGAGATGCGTGTCATGTAAAAACATGACTACAGGCCATGCTCATGATGCGCTGGCGGCTGTTTCGCTAGCTTCACTTATGGCAAATTTAGTATTACCGGACGTGAATGGATGACGAAGGTATGACCACTTTGGTCATCGTGGTCCTGCGCCTGCGCTTGGAGTTTCACGTGACCTGGACGTGAGTGGACCACGCAGTTCGGCGGCAGTGTACGAACCGGACCCAACACAGACGCGGGTCGCGTCGCCACCACTTTGGTCATCGTGGTTCTGCGCCTGCGCTTGGAGTTTCACGTGACCAGGACGTTTCACGTGACCTGGACCTGGAAAACGCTTAAAAAGACGGCATCGCCGAGTGCACCACGCAGTTCGGTGGCAGTGCACGAACCGGACGCAACGTAACAAATCTTCTGCTTTCGCATGTGAGAAACGGTGTTACTCACGTCTAAGTTTGCTCCTGTGCCTGTGCACTGCTGACGAACACAGCGTGAAGTGTATTTGCTTTGAGTGAAGTGTTCTTGCTTTGTTATGGGAAAGGATTCCGCAAAAAGTGCGGGGAAAGACGCGGAAAAGGACGCAGCAGATGTAAAGGATTTAAAAGAGCTGTCGAAGGCATTTGAAAATTTCAAACGCGATTTCATAAGTGAGATTCGGGAAATTAAAGACTGCATAGCCTTTTGCTCTGACACCTGCAGTGAGGTGAAAGATGTAGCCACTGATATGAAGAATATGAGAGCTGAAATGCAAGAGCTCATAAGACAAAACAGGGAATTGAAAGCGGAAAATAAGAGACTGTCACAAAAATGCGATGAGCTCGAACAATATCAGCGCCTAAACAATCTTGAGATAAAGGGTGCGCCGGTCGGGAGTGATCCAGTGGATGTTGTAAGAAAGATAAGCGATGCTGTCGGCACGGCAGTTGATCTGTCTGATATTGACGCATGCCACTGGATTCCCACTCCTAAGCCTGGTGTGAAGAAAATAATCGTTCGTTTTGTAAAAAGAACAAAACGTGACGACATACTGGCGAAATGTAGAAAGAAGAGGTTCGATAGTTCTATGCTTGGGGACGACAAAAAAACGCCCATTTTTGTAAATGAGCATTTGACGCAGAAGGGCAGGGCATTGCTTGCAGCGGCAATACAAAAAAAGAAAGAAGCCGCATGGAAATTTGTCTGGACATCCGGTGGCAAAATCCTTGCACGCAAAGATGAAGGATCGCGAGCGATACACATTGCAGATGAGACAAGCCTGGCTAAAATTAGAAATTAGATGAGACATATGTCATAACAAATTGAAAAACATTCCACTATGACTGATCTTGTAAATAACTAAAAGTATTACAGTGTTGAAGACTTTAATAGGGCATTTCAATCCGGAAAAGGCTTGTTTAAAGCATTGCATATAAATTGTAGAAGCATAAAAAGAAAGGTCGACGACATTGCTAATTTTATATGGTCTATAGCTATCGGATTTGATGTGCTAGTTTTCTCCGAGACATGGATTACTTATAAAGAAGTTGCGCCGTTCTTTCCAGGCTATAGTCATGAACTTCTCTGTCATAACCAGCAAAAAGGTGGAGGTCTTGCTATTTATTTCAAGGATACGCTTTCGAGTGAACTGCTTGATAAGTATACTGTTATGAACGATGATGTTGAATGCATTACAATGTGTGTTGGCCCATTCATAGTAATTGGTGTATGTAGGCCACCACATGGCCACAAAAAGAAATTTATTGAGTTTCTTAATGTTGTGTTATCCACTGTTCGCGGGAATACTCCTTGCATAGTTATGGGTGACATAAACATTGCCCTCTGTTCCAATGATCCTTATGCCAAAGATTTTGAAACGCTCTTACTTACATATGGAAGTACAAATTTTATACGTTCACCTACTAGGATTACATCAACAAGTGCTACGCTCCTTGATATATGCGCCTCAAATTTAAGTTCACAGAATATAAAATCCGGGGTATTTGCGTATGACATAAGTGATCATATGCCCATCTTCTTTCTTGCACGAGTTACTTCTCAAATTGGTCAGAAAACGGAGACATCTTTCCACCGAATTAAAAACAGCAAAACTCGGGAACATTTTTTAAGCTAGTTCAGAACATAGGTTGGACCACTGTTTATAGACAAGAAAATCCTGATGATGCTTATAACACATTCATGAAGTTATTGAGTACTAGCTGTGATGCGGCATTTCCACTTCAGGAGCGCTCACGCGGCAGAAATAAGAAATGCAGAAAGCCTTGGATAAATCGTGATCTTTACCGGCGCATAAAAATAAAGAATAAATTGTATCATAATTTCATCCGTTCGCGGAACACAGACGTCTTAGCTGAGTACAAGAAATACAGAAACGTTTTAAATTCAGAAATACGGAAGGCTAAACAGAACTACTATGAAAAATTATTTGAAAGCATTTACAATGACCAGAGGAAGCTATGGGAGGTCATAAATGGGCTTACAAACAGAAAAAAGGGTTGTAATAGGACACAGGACCTAACAATTATTGGTCAGATTTTCAGTGGTGAAAGGTTGGCCAATGTCATGAACATTTCATAAATGCGGGTTCCTTTATTTTAACGGATGAAAAGCGAGATAATGCTCCAACTCCTGATAAATCTCCTTTGCCGTATTCTATTTTTCTCGCACCCACCAATCCGGTTGAAGTAGAAAGATTAATTAGAAAACTTAAAAACAATGTTGCATCAGGGATTGACGAGATAGGTTCTGTTGAGTTAAAAATGGTGTCACCATTGATTTGTAATGTCTTCGCCTATATTATCAACCTCACCCTCACTAACTGTGTATTTCCAGAGCAGCTAAAAGTAGCAAAAGTCACTGCAGTACATAAAGGTGGTGATATCAATACTTTAGCGAACTATCAACCTATATCCGTGCTTCCAACAATATCGAAAATATTTGAAGGGATTATTTATGATAGACTTGCATTCTTTTTTGATAAGCACCAAATAATAACAAAATTCAGTATGGTTTAAAAAAATAAATCAACAGAACAAGCTCTACTGTATATCAAAGATAAGATAATCGAAAATATGGAAAACAAAAAATATACTCTTGGGCTCTTCCTCGATCTTCAAAAGGCATTTGACTCCATACAATTCAAATCATTGATTCATAGATTATCAAGCTATGGGGTGCGTGGAGTTGCACTACAACTGTTTAAAAGTTACCTAGAAGATCGTTATCAATATGTAAAACTGAATAACACTATTTCTGCAAAGATAAAGTTGAACCAAGGAGTCCCCCAAGGGTCTATACTGGGGCCATTATTGTTCCTTGTCTATATAAATGATATTGTCGATATATCTCATTCTCCTGAACTTATAATGTACGCTGACGATACGAATGTTTTCTTTTCATCAGACAATCTAATATCACTTGAGGTCAGTGTCAATAATTATCTAAGCAATCTTTCAAATTGGTTAAGGCAAAATGGACTGCGCTTGAATGCAAAAAAAAACAACCTATATGATATTCCGACCTATAAACAAACCTATTAGTAACATAGCTGTAAAATTCGAAGGAAATTGCATCGCACATGTTAGGGAACAAAAGTTTCTTGGTGTATGGTTTCAGGAGGAATTAAACTGGAATACACATGTAAATCATCTGATCACCGCATTAGCGCGAATAGTTGGTTGTTTTTTTAGAACAATGCACTTAATCCCATTGAGGTTAAAAATAAGTATGTACTATGCACTCTTCCATTCTAAAGTAAGTTATGAGATGTTAGTCTGGGGAATGACATCACAAGGGAATTACCATAAGTTAATAACTGTACAGAAGAAAATATTGCGCTGCTTTGAAAATCACAGGGGGAATCTACAAGACTTGCGCACTGCTCCACTATTCATTAAACATTCCATACTCAGAATTGATCAATTATATCATTTTAAATTACTTCAGTTAATACAAAAGACTAAGCTATATGAAGAAAGTTGCACCGAAAGACCACACTACAGTATACGAGAACAAAAGAAGCGAGCTCCTAGAACAAGAACCAAGTATGGAAAACAAAGTATTGCTTACCAGGTACCTCAGGTTTTAAATACCCTTGCAGATCAATTGAGCTTTAGGGCTAGTAGTGCGACTTTCAAGAAACAAATAAAGAACTTATTCATAACCACCGGTCTACACTATCGAAATTACGTAATGGAGTCTCATGCCTCTGCAAATGCTTAAATTGTTCATAAACTTATATGTCAATTATACGAGTGTATACCGCGGAATTCATTGTATCCGCATGCATATTATGTCTGTTTTTGAGTTGTTTCATTGATATTGTTTAGTTGTGAATTATAACGAGAGTGACTTCTAATTCTTAAAATGTGTTATGTAAACATCTTATGCTATTTATGTTTGAATTTTGTGTTTACAATTTCAGGTTGCTTGAAACCAATGTATTGAATATATATATTGTTTAAGCTTTGCACTGTCACGGACTGCGGAGGGACAAGGGCCTCTGTCAGGCTGTTCGCCTTTAGCCCTTTGCCCCTGCAGTGAGCTCTGTATCTGGCTTACTGTAAATAAAAATACTACTACTACTACTACTACTACTACTACTACTACTACTACTACTACTACTACTACTACTACTACTACTACTACTACTGCGGCAAACGTGATAAACATGAGATGCGTGTCATGTAACAACATGATTACATGCTACGCTCATGATGCGCTTGTGGCCGTTTCGCTAGCTTCACAAGCACAAAACTCGGTATTACGCGACGCGAACGGATGACCTAGGTAAATGACACATCCAAACATAATCAAGACATGCGTGCCATGTAACAACATGACTACAAGCTACATTCATGATGCGCTTGGGGTCGTTTCGATAGCTTCACGTTTGCCAAGTTTTGTATTACGTGACGCCAATGGATGACGAAGGTATGCGACTGGTGCAAAACATGATAATCATGAGATGAGTGTCATGTGAGAACATGACTACATGTCACAGTCCAGGCGCCAATACTTTTCGACGTGAGATGGAGCGCGTGCTTGCCGGCGTTCATATCGTCGCGTCAAACCGGCGTTGTCACGCCGACATTGCTACGCCAGGAGCTGTCCCTGCCATATACTCGCAGGTGCGCGCAGCGCTGCGTTGCTTTGACGCATGCTCGTTTCAGCGTGTTCGGCGTTCCTCCATCACGAAAAGAGGGAGACGCATTGTTGTGTGGAAAACACAAGGGTGCGAAATGCAGCATGTCGCGTTTCGCGCTGGTTTCCGTCGGGCCGCGCTGACGGATGCTGGTCACGCCTGCAGTCAGAGTGCTCGCGCTTTGCTAAAGTAGCGTGGCTGTGCCCAGCGTGCGCGCGCGTCAACACTGCATTGGGGTAGAGTGGGCCATTCATGATGCGCTCGCGGCCATTGCGCAAGCTCCACATATACCAAATTTGGTGTTACCCGACGTCAATGAATAACAAAGTATACGACTGGTGCAAACATGATAGTGCTGACATTGTTGTAGGCCCGTGTGCTCAGATTTGGGTGCACGTTAAAGAACCCCAGGTGGTCTAAATTTCGAGAGCCCTCCACTACGGCGTCTCTCATAATCATATAGTGGTTTTGGGGCGTTAAACCCCACATATCAATCAATCATAGTGCTGACATGCGCATCATGTAAGAGCATGATAAATACCACGCTCATAGCATGCTCGCGGCCGTTTCACTAATATACTAAATTTGATATCACATGACGTCAATAGATGAAGAAGGTAAAAAAACACCTCAAAACATGATAATCATGACACGGAAGAAATGTACGGCATCATTTACCTCTACCTCGTAACGTTGTGTTGATTTCAAAGCCAACATTTCTCATTCATGCTTCGCATATCATCGATTCCCACTGTACGTGGGATCGGCCGTTTTTTTTTTCCTTTTCAGGGAAGTGGGGAGGTTGAGATGAGGCATCGTTTTGTAGCGAAGTTCAGGTGTTGGCAGAGGCTACTTTCACAAAATACTTGCCTATGGAACATTGTAGTTGGTGTGATATTATGCTATGGCTAGGTTACGTTCTGTAAAACAGAAGTGTTGCCAAAAAAATAGGCTGTAGTAATCGCTCTGAAAAGGGTTGGTCAGCCATGGTGTGATAACGCTCAATTCGATTTACTGATTTGATGAAGCTTCGAAACGCTGAAGAATGTAGAACTTGAAATGAGTGACAGCGAGACAATTTGATGTTCTTTGTAAAAGTGTTCCCGCCATGCGTGCTCTGGCAGTCCTCACTAAAGGCGCAGCCGTCTCAGAACGCTCTGATAACACAACAGAAATATATTGTTTTGCGGGGGGGGGGCTGATTTACATATGAAAGCTGGAAACGATAGTCACTCCTTTATTTGGTCCTGACGATGCTGCTGGAAGCTACGCATGGAAAGATGACGGAGAAGCTGGTGGCCACGTCAGCTCGCGACAAGTGCCGAGCATTTAAGAAGAGTGCCGTGCTGCCACATGCGGCACCCTGTGGAGGCCGGTTAACATACACCATTAGCAAAATAATGTCAAGTAAAGGTGCACACTTTCACAAATTTTTGCGCCTATGAATAAATGTTCTCTAGTAGCCCTTGCGTAATTAGCCTTATTTCAATATGCACAAACTTCATCTTGAATAAGGTTACGGGAATAAACTTGAAGGTTTGTTCCAATTTGGGGAGGTTTTGCAATAAAATGAATTTTGCATTCTGCAGTACGCGGCATACCGCTTACACAAAACGGCCTAAAGAAAATTTTATACGGCCACCGCTCTGTGTCTCTCAGATTCTCCATTTGTTCTACGAAGTTATTTGCGTTATTGTGTGCTTAAATGAGCCAGGTGTCGCACATAACGGAAACATCCTTTGGCCTTTTTCCCACTCTTATCGGTGTGCACCTAGCTTTAGTGAAGTAACAAACATATGAGTATTCTCGATATGCCTCTCCGTCACTGTCATTTTTCGTATAATGTCCAGATAGACAACATCGCCCCGCGCAAAGTATGATCTACGCGCAGGTAACAACGTTAGTGGAGGCGACAGGCGCGGCTGGATTGTTGATGAAAAGAGCTGACCATTTCCATCACGCGCGGGTGAGGGGGGGCACATGCGACACGATCAATCCACGTGATAGGCCCACCAACGACTAATCCTCACACAGACAAACATTGCCTCGTCAGTATTTTCTCGAGTGAAGAAGCATGAAAGCCGGTGGAATGGGAGGGGGTCGGGGGTGGAGGCTGCGTAGTTGCAGCACAATAATGGTTCGGTCTGGGACAATGACGGGCGGGTTATACCGGCAGGTTACAAAGTGGCTTGTGGGCCCTTTGACGTTCTGTACTCTGAATGCGAAACGTGAGATATTAATCTGTGCAAAAACCGCGTCTCTCCTTATAGTTGCCATTTTCCTTTACACCAACGTTTTACACTGGAGCTCTTGCAGGCAAATATAGCAGTAATTGATTTGCAAAAATGTTAAAATGACATTGAAACACTTTTCATTATAAAAAACGAGGTTATGGTATCATGATACGTAATTTGGTGCGGCAAACTAAAAAATAACATCAAAAATTTGCGTATACCCACGCAGACAACTTTTTTTTTGGTGAAAACAAGCAACAGGCGCTGGTGCCGCTATCGCGAGTCTCGCCGCCGCTGTGATTGGTCGAAGCTTCATGACGCCACCGTCAGGAAGGTGAGGACAGTTGACTGCGCTCGCCAGCAGTTAATGCCGCGTTTATCTGTTAAAATCGGGTATATGCTGTAAGTATGGCGACCTGTAAAAGTCAGACCGAGTTCGCTGTACATCCGTACATGATCGAGCCGGTTGCCACCTTAAGGGCGACGACTGAAGCGGCACAGAAAAGCGAGTCCCAAGCAGCCACCTTCATTATATAGCGTCAGAAACATATATGACTGGTACGCATAAGATGCACGCAAGTGCCTAAATTCACTGTAGTAAGCTGTTACAGATGATACGTTTATCAGTGAATATCAAATTCGATAAGAAATAGCAGTATCGGCACTCGCTTTTAGTCGTGTATTGGCACGGTCCGCGCTAGACGTGGTCAGCGTGCGAAAACATCAGCTGTTCGTGAATTTCACTGCTCAGAGTGCAGCATCGTACTTCGCAGCGGGCAAGGCGCACGCGATGAGTCAGTATGCTACCACGAGAAAAAAAAAGAGCGAGACGAGTGCCACTTTTGCCGCAGTGGTGAAATGTGCTCTGAAATGCACTGAAAATTGCGCAATAATAGTTTTGTTCATATATTGCAGTTGTGTCTTTTTTTCATAATACCGTCGCCTTTTCTAAATTCTGCCCGGTACGACAGTGATGATGGGGTAACATTCACACGGTATATTATCTGCGCTAGGAGCAAGCGACTGTCGTGTAGAATAGCTGATTTAGATTATGCGTACTGATATCTTTGTGGACGCGTGGCTAATGGGAGGAGTGCTGCGGCTGCCTCGAAATTCGGCAGATTCGCGACCGCCACAGCGCGCTTCATCTCATAGATTTTTAAGTACTTCCTCTTAACTGCATCGGCCCCCTCAGTCATCTTCATATCCCGAGGAAACTTGCGAATAGTGACCTCATCGCGACTGTAAATGCTGCGGCAGCAATCCGCCGTGCAGCAACTCGGCATCGCGAGTCCAGTTTAACCTCGCACAAACACAACTAGTGAATGAGAAGAAGAGATCGGTGCAATGGCAAGAAATTTTACGAACTGGAAGAACTAATGCTACTCCAGGCAGCATATATCAGCAGAAACAAGGCACAATCGCGAAACAAGGCAACTGAGCGACGCAAGCAGCCTGGCGCAGTGTTGCCCGCCGTGTGGCGGCTCAACCGTTATGGGGACGTCAGTTCCCCTCGTGTTTATCTCTTTCATTCTCCGCCCCTGCGAGCGCGCGTGCCAGGAGGACGCTCTCTTGGTCGAACTTTGCTCCCTTATAGACGAGAGCATGCCCATCTCGCACCCAGGCACCTTCGGCGGTATACCCTCGCTCCCAGAGATGCCATAATTTGTTTGAAACTGCCAAGGCGCGCCTCGCTAGCATGGAATGCAGTGGCTCTGGGAGTTTAAAAAGTAAAAACGCGCCTGTGCACGCTGCGCCCGGTTATAAAATGTCATCTGGGTACCACTACGCTGTCATCTGATGCGACAAGAACCAGCGCAAGAGGAAGAGATTGCTGAGCACTACCTGTGAAGTTCACAGTGCATCACGGGAATCGTGCCGGTGTGGTGTTTTGCGATTGTACAAATTTCTGTCCACAACAAAAAACGCTGAGCTCTGCTGACTTAGGATATAATCGCGATCGAAAGGAAAAACTACGAGCCCAGTGAAGTGTTCGAGTGAGTATACTTGTCGCGTTTATTCAAGCGCGACTCCAGGTGTTTCACTTTACAGCAGTGATTTGCGTGCAGTATGCCTGTAGTATGAAACACAAAACAATTGTCGTACTCTTTCGCAGGCCACATGTCATTAATAGGATATACGTACTACGAGTCACGCGTGAATGCACGCACCGCGCATGTTCAGTACAGGTGTAACTGCCTACTATCGTGATGCAGTAGGCCATCTCGTAGCCGTCACCTAGCTGGAACAGCTGTCTAATAGAACCATACAAGCAAACTCTTTCTTTTGCTTCTACGTGGTCAGTTATATGAGCACGCAACAAGAACTTTACGTTGAACAGCCATGACAAAACAAAATGCAACTGCAAACGTTGCTTATTTGTTATAAGATTGATGTTACACTTAGTTCAATCAGTGTACAGACTTATGAAAGTCGAGCTGCTATAGATGGTGAATTTCGCAGCGCAGGGATGCCAAAGGAAGGACACTTGGAGGACAGCGCGGCTTTCAGATACCACTGAAAACAGCGGTTGACCGGCGCATTCCGCGGACAACACGGCCCGCCAGAGCAGTGGGCGTCGCGCAACAGCAGCGGTACAGTGTACTAGTTGTAATACACTCTAGCAGCGGTGCATGTGAAACGAACGCGCGTCCGTGCGTCTTCCCGCTGTTGTGAATGGCGCCAGAGCTGACGAGGGAGCGGTGCTCTTTGGATCCTCAAACAAGCAGCCGACCGGCCGGCTGCCTATGACCATCAGGTATTGTCCCTCTTAGCCGGAGGCTGAGACGTCGTGTCGCGCCAACGCTGTAGGCCGTTCGAGAGAGAACAACAAATACAGCATCTTCCTTGGAAGAGACAGCAGCGGCTGCCACAAATCGCCCCGTTAATTAAGCGAGCAGTTCGTCGGACCCTTTGATGTATGCTGTCATGAGCTGGGGCCCCTCAATCAGCGGCACACACACGACGAGGAAGAGCCCCGCTGGCGCCACCTTGGAGGGCAGTGACCACACCTCAATATTGAACGTTCACGGGGGCCATGCATGCTCGTCCCCCTGGCCCATTGTGTGGGATCTGTGATTGTACAGAACCGTCTGCACGTGTTCTCTGCTTTAGGGGAGAACATACCCTTTATAATGAGCCACCCGGCTCATTCGAAGGAGGGCCATGTAGAGGAACACCAGATTCATGAGCTCGCCATGTAAGAAAGACCTCGTCATGTACGAGAGTAAATGAACCTTCTTCAAGTCTTCTCTTCCTCTTCCCTCGACAACATTATCCCAGACCTCCGGTGCATGCAAACCCCGGTCGTAACACCGCCGCTTATGGCTGCGACCGCCGCCGCTCGGTCGCTCACGTCGAAACAGGCTTAAGGCTGTTTTTTTAGGTTCACGGGCAGATGTTCGCCTTAAATAAGTAGGGTTTACCAGGAGGCATTCTATCTGTTGGTAACAATACACATGATGCTCAACGGCATCCCCTCTGTTATATTCGGCAATTGCTGCTGAACATAATATTAATAAATTCAATAATAATAATAATAATAATTTTATTATTGATAATGGAATGTAATAATAATTTTCATTGGCACAACAATATCAACTCTCGGGGTAACGTGCAAGGCTAGAGGGGAAAATCTGTTTACGATCATACGTCTGCCCATACTCCTATATACGCAGGGCAGAAGAGACCGGAGGCTACGTGTATGAGCTTCTCAAGCTGCTTATCGCAGCTTTTATCCGGGCCCTGCCACTGAGTAACCATGTTTACAAAGAAAAATACTAAATGAATATACAAACCAACGAACAAGTTGTCTGAAGCGCAGTCGTCATTGCGGTCTTCGCTGTTGGAGCCCGGCGCAAAGCGAGTTGGTGTACCGCACTGTATAGCTAAATAAGCTCCTCTTCTGTACGCTTCATACGTGCCAAATGCGTTTTCGTAGGTTCTTTATTGTGGGGTAATAAAACAAATCATTGGCTCGCACCATAAACACGTAACAGGCAATGCGTTTTCGTACAAGAAACTACGTCGTGTTAAGAACAGCCCGAGAAGTCACGTGTAAATACAGCCCGTTATTCGAAGCAACTGCTTGCCATCGCTGCCACCAATGACAACATGCGCGCCCCGGGTGGCCGGATCAAAATCGAACTGCAGTGCCACTAGTTCTCGCAACTGCCCCCGGCCCACCTCTCCGGGGCAACTTTCAGACCGTTTATTCAAGTAACATTGGTTGTTAACAGGAGCACTATTGTTCGCATGTGCTGATAAAGTCTTGCAGGTGCTAATTGTTTGCTGTGTATCAAACGGAGAAGATTGATTACTGAAGAGAAGATTGAGTTAACGAATGAGAAACTTGAGTTAACGTGTCTGCACCGGCAACCATACTTTCACAATACTAAAAATAATTGCGTAACATCCGCAATTTTCTCACATTTGTAAGATGACGTAGTAAATTTGCAGATGGCCTCGTAATTATGTTATACTCCTGGAGTCTAGCAGGAGAAGCAAACTTGACATTATGAATGCTAACACTAATTTCTTCCACAGCTTTGGCGCATTTGCTAATAAAGGCATTTCGTAAGAGTAATTAATGTGGCAGATCGTAATACTGATTAACATGTTTGGACGTGTCATTTACCTTTGTATTCTATTCACGTCACCTGATACTGAATTTGGTATATGTGGAGCTAGTAAAACAGCAGCGAGTGCATCATGAGCATGGTATGTTGTCATGTTGTTACCTGACACGCATCTCATGATTATCAAGTTTGCACCAGTCAGATACCTTCGCAGTAATTTATGTTCCGTAATACCAAGTTTGGTGCATATGAAGCTAGCAAAACGGCCACAAGCGCTTGTCAAATGTGGCATGTAGTCAAGTTCTTACATGACTGCATCTCATGAGTATCATGTTTGCACCACTCACATGCCTTCGTCATCTATTTACGTGATGCAATACCAAATTTGGTATATTTGAAGCTAGCGATACGGTCGCAAGCGCATTATAAGTGTGGCTTGTAGTCGTGTTGTTACATGACACGCATGTCATGATTATCATGTTTGCACGTGTCCTTTATATTCGTCGTCTGTTCACGTCACATGATACCAAATTTGGTATATGTCAAGTTGGCAAAAAAACTGCGAGCGCATCATGAGGGTGGCATGTAGTCATGAGTCATGACTTACATGACAATTATGTCATGGTTTCTAAGTTAGGGTCTGTCGCTTGTGTTCGCCATGCAGTCCTGTCATACCATACCTGTTTTGCAATATGTCATATGAACTAAACAACCACAACAGGAGCAAGACCATGAAATGTATATCATGACATTCATGACATACGTGCAATGATTTTCATGTTATGACTAGTGGCTTACGCTCCCTATACAGTCATGTTGTTCTATACGAATTTTGGTATTGATACTATTATAGAAACGGCCACGAGAGCTGAAAGTCCTCGGCGGCTAGATAGATAGATAGATAGATAGATAGATAGATAGATAGATAGATACACTCAAAGTCGCCAAACTTTAAGAAATGCTTCGCATTTAGAAGTCTGGTTTTCAAAAGGAAAGTACGCTTACCGAACCATTCTTGCTCGCAGAACCCGTCTTCTGTTACTTGTTTTTATCCACAAATACTTGATCCTCTACTACTGCGACAGTCTCAGCCGCAGCCTCAGCAGCCGCATCTTCCATTCTCTAAGTATTCGAACCCTGGAACCCTGAAAAAGGACAAAAATGCGTAATAGTTTTCTTTAATCGAATACTACGATGGCGATTTATTTGTATTCAGGTTCTAACCCAAAAACCAACCAACATTTTGTACTTGTAGAAAATGTGGTTATTCAATGACTTCCGCTCGCATCGTGAAGACATTTTAACACCCGCCCTAATTATTCGCGGGTGAACACCGGCACTTTTCAATTGACGTGTGGTAATGTCATTCTCGCATATTTCATCTTCGTGTGCTCCCCCTTGAAAAAAGCTGTTTTAATAAAGAGCAGGATATTTTTCTGTGTCAAGACATTAAGAGGTATTCTGCTAATAGTGAATACCGTTTCATTTATAGCATCCTTCGAAGAATGTTTTCTCGTAAGGGGGGTGTACTGAAAGCCGTCTAAGAAAGAGGAAATGGCCATCGGGAACAAAAAAGCGACTTATCTTTGTTCGGTGGTCACCCCACCTTCGTGAGAAAACTAAACTTCACAGGCAAAAATCATAATCGTTCACTTTAATACGTAAATGTATTGCGCTCGATGTTAGCTGAATAACGTCACTGGTTATGAAAAGTTTGATTAAAAAATTCCTTTTGAGTAGACAATATGCCTTTGTGCTTTGAAAGTACTGAATATCAGGCTATCGAAAGAAAAGGATGAGTCAGTCTGTCTGCCAAAAATATCTATTATGTTATAAAATAGAGATATTAGACTCATGAACACCTTTATTTTTATTCCTGATTCTCCGTATTCCACCGTATTGCTTTATTTTGCTTTTATTTTGTACGGCACAATGTTACAAGCACTTTAGCTGCTATGGTGTGACACAAGATTGCGTAAAGCTCGCCCCTCTGCTTTGATTCATGGTTCACTAAAGATCGGTCTCATGTCCCTATCCTTAGTTGCTCATTTGTATGAGATCATTGTACTGACTCTTGTAATATTTCTTCGATTGATCATGGTGTAGATGTGTTTGAGTATTATATCTTCATATTGCTATCGTACATATGAGACATAATCTACAATGCACGAACATAACGGGCAAAGCTTGGTTTAACTAAACCTGATTTTATGAAGTTTTCAACGCGACGAGAAAAAAAACTTAGATTACTACGCAGGTACCCATGTGGTAAAACATTGCTATCAACAGTAATTGAAGAAACCAGCTTAGCCAACCAAACTGGTTTAACAAAATTTCTTAAGAATATGAATAGGTTAGAAAAGGGTCCACTTCATTGTAGTTTTGGCACAGGCAGGTATTCTTTTTTTACAGAGCATGAGCTCTAAAGCTGTCGCGTTCAAATACCTGCGCATTTTCGTCTTGGTCGTAGTTTTATTTTATATCTTTTGATAATTACTTCTTTTTATTTTCTGAAAAGTCAAACCACGTTCAAGCATAAAACAAAGGGCTTGACGCTTCAAAGTGCTCTAACGTACTAGCAGCTGCTGAGGCTTTGGTGGTTGCTTTAATTGTTTCATGGTTTATGCGATAAATGGCAGTGATATCCTCGACAGAATATTTTGCTCGGTATGATCTTACAATCATTGTATTTCATTTTCGTGATTAGGCGCGGATATGCATATTGTAGCTACAAGTTATCGTCTACCTGGCCTGCATCGACTAGAGATGAAGCCTTCCTTGTCCTTGCAAGAAACATGGAACCTCCGTGTCCGGGCCTCACTCGGGCGTTGTGGTGGATATCTGGTGCGCCTGCATACGTTAGTGGCACACACAACACGACGCTAGCTCATCGGCGCAGCAACGTTACTGGCCCATATAATACCTCACTAGCTTCGAATAAAAATCTTATAATTTAAAAGCCAATGAAAGCTTTCTTGAGTTTACGTAGTTCCTCATCTAACAAAAAGCGATGAAGCCATCTTTTGTTTTCTGCTTAGCTTGCGAGTGATCCTACACCGAACCGCCTCTTTGCAAGAGCTTTCTGTAGCTAATGGGGTCGACCGCTGCCTGCAGGATCAGAAGGGTTGAAAGCTTTTGAAGTCTTATCTTATTTTGCACGGCCTACGCGAGTAGGCTACTTTAGAACAAGCGACAATGAAACGCAAATTCACCATCATATGTCAGCTTAATTCCGTATGACCTCGCACATCATAATGGCGTTATTCAGTGACGTCATCACTTGGTGATTTTCGGCATCACTCATGTTGACACCACTGGCGTGGAAATTTTCGTGTTTGTTGAGACACAAATTATTTTCACTTGAAAAGTTAGGCGTGACCATCACTTCACTAGGTCAGCTTTCAACTGCACAGCTGAATGGAATTTCTGTGCGTACTTGACTTGTGCCCCCTTGAGTTTTTTCAAAATTTCGCTTTGTGGGTATTTCCAGCTGTGAGAGGCTTATTTTCTACTGATTCACGCGTAGCCCGCTTGAATAATAAATACTACAAAGAATCATCATTATCAACATCAGCCACACTACGCCCGCTGCAGGGCAAATGCCTCTTTCAAGGTGCGCCAACAAACCCAATCTCGTGATTTCTGCGGCCATGTCATACCTTCGCTGCGAATTTTATCGGCCCTCCCAACTTTGTCTCCCCCTCGGCCGATTTCCTACTCTGGGAGTCCAGTCTGTTACCTTTAATCACCAGCAGTTATCTTTCCTACGCGCTACGTGGCCGCTCTATGTCCTTCTTGATTTCAACTGCGATATCCTTAACCCCAGTTTTTTCCCTGGCCGACTAGGCTTTCTAACTGTCTCTTAAGGTTGCACCTATCTTTTTGCTTGTCATCACGCCCTGCGTTGTCCTCAGTTTAAGACGAATCTTCTCTGTAATCATCCAGGTTTCTTCTCCGTAGAAGTACTGGTAAGATACAGCTGTTATATACCTTCCTCTTGAGGTATACTAACAGTTCTGCATAAGAGGTGCACCTGTTATGCACAACTGTTTTCGAGCGTAGCAGCGGCTCAGCGTACTTAATCAGCTACCACAGCAAGTTCGTAAGCAGTTATGAGGTACGAGAATGTTCAGCTGTTTTCCATGTAATGAATAGCCCGTGAACAGTGCATCGACTACCGTCATTCCTCAAGCCACCTCTCATATAAACTCCCAGTCTGAACAGGTGTGGGACCTTAAACACTGAGAAGCAGTGAGCCCTCCTCCCCCCCCCCCCCACACACAAATTCGAGAGTGCACGGGCTGATACACACGCATACACATGCACAGGCGCACACACATACGGCCGCACACACATGCGACCGTAAACGTAGACATGCCTGGGCGCACACAGGTTCAGAGGCACGCTTGACACAAGCACGGACTCGAACATACACGCGCACGCACACATGCAAGGGTGTACACACAATCGCGCTTACACACGAACACATGCGCAGGCTCCTAACAGACATGTACATTATAACCAACACTAAGGAAAGCTTTTGTAAATTTAATCGCAGTTGATTTCCATTATAAATGAAACGCGTTCTGCTTCTGCTAACACTCTACTGTATTGGGAGAACACCTTCACAGATTCTAAGTCAATTGGGCCGTCATATAATGCAAGGTTCACATATTCACACAGTAGCTACGCTGCTGTGTGAAGGTCGCGGCTTCAATGCCTCGATGGCAGTCGTATTAGGACGAAGGTGAAATGGTAGACGCCTGTGCACTGTGCGATAACAGCGCCCGTTAAAAAACATCAAATGGTGAAAATTTCTGGAGCTCTCTACTACGGTGACCCTCATAACCATATCGTGGTTTTTCGGGACGTAAAACCCCAGATATTATAATTCTATGTTCTTCTTTTGCTGTATATTCCATTGGATAAATCGGCACCTACACCCTTCTCAGGCACAAAAGAACCCTTAGAGCCAATTTTAGGGTGCTATTCAGGCAAGCAGCCAAATAAAAAGGTGATTTTTTAAAACTCGGCATTATGGATGTTAAAGGGTTTTTCAAAGGGTGCTTTAGTGTAAAAGCACCCTTTTTACATTATTGTGGGTGAAAAATTTCTTCTGTGTGCTAAATTATTTGAAAAGAAAGAACGGTGTTACCCATCCGGCACGGACACATCTCGGTGCAAATGCCACTTCACCCGTGAAAAAGAAAAAAAATACAGGCTTAGAAGTTAACGTTGTATCACTGAATGAGAAATCTAATTGCTTCGAGTTCTCAATATTTTGCCATATCTCAGGCTATTGATATCTTCCAAATTAGTGCAGCATATAAAGCAACCATCCCAAAAAGTTGTTAGGTCCCAGTTGTGATCCCCGGACGAGGAATTCTTCGGGAATAGAGACACATTCTTTCTTAAACATCCCAACATATATCTTAGTTACTTTGGGTAATGAATCTAGTGGTTTCCAATTTCTCTTGCCTGAATAAAACACATACACTTGTCTAAGCCTTTAAAATATCCTGCTCTGTTCACGCGTGACATTGAATGTTGCTGCCGCATATGGTTCTTCATAGCGTAGCCTGAAAGCACAGCCAGACGCTCTGAAAGCCACGATGTACGGCTATGCCTAAAAAACCAGAATGCAAGGAAGTAGTGCTCATGTGTTCCTCGATCTATAAAAAAGTTTCTGCACTTTTTATTTTATTGCTGTTATATCAAACTCACGCAATTGTGTCTTCTTTTTTTATAAAATATTCACCTTATCAAAAACATACTTATGCGAGAAATAAACAAAGTGTCATCAGAAAGAAGGGGCAGCAATTTTTGTATATAAACATGGTGAGCTAAAGCTGACCTGTGTTTTAACCACTGCGAAACTTTGCTTTTTCGCAGTGCTGCAGCTACCTTAAATTTGTTCAGCCAAGGTCAAGCACTGATGTATTTAGCTATACAAGATGACTTTGCTAAATGACGTTTTTGTGGCGCAAGAACAGCTTATAGATTGGGTTGTCGGTTAAGCAATAGTGATCTCACTTAAGCCCGTTATCATTCAAACTACCTTAGAAATACGTATTTAATTCTTTGTAGCTAAATATGCACGTTCTGCATGGCGAACGTGGTGCGTGTCGTATTTCACATTCACTAAGCCTAAGTAGTGGTTTGGGTAAATTTAACTTCTGGGGCTGTAGTACGCGAAACGTAAACAAGGATCATGAAAGAAATGTTTGATTCTCCGCCCGTCATAGGTTTTGGCATAACACAACTGTAAAATATGTCGTTACAGACATAATACAGACAAATGTGGAATATTGATTGGACGCTAATATAAACGAGCATGCACAATACCTATTGGTGTTTAACAGCTATAGCATCTGTTAACGTAGATCAACCTGCGTTGAAGGTTGGTGGCACGCCTCTATCCCGACGACTAATGTCCACGATCAATAAATAACGAACCTTCGGGCTTGTAGTTATCGGTGAGAGCGTAATCAGAGTGGAGAGAGAGTTACTTGGAAAACGTCGCAAAAGCTTAAAAGCGAGAAGAACGAAGAGACAAAAGAGTATCTTCTTCAAAACTTTCAGAAAATGAGCAAAGGGTGCCACCGTGTGGTATAAAATGGTTATTGAACAGTGCGGCCAGACTAGAGGAAATTGTAAAGAGCGCCTTGTGAATATGCTCAAGCTCGACTGTGGTTTTGAATGCGAATGCATTTCTTAGTTTAGCTACGTCGGGCATCCATCGTTGTTCGCGGCGGTGTCCGTTCTCCGGCAAGTTTCATCTCTCCGCTTTTGCTCCATCTCCCATAGCAACAGCTGCAGGTACGCGCGCTTATCCTAGCCCCTTATAACTTAAGCATGTGGTGCGAGAGAGTGTAGGAGTGAGTAGGTGCAGTGTCTAAAGGAATTGTGTGCGCCAGACGCCGCTGTTAAACGCCAGAGCTGAGCCGGGAACGCTAGCGCCCTAATCTCCCGTCCACTTGCTTCGCCCTCTCGGCCCTTCACAGCCTGGGCGCCTCTCAAGGCGACTGTAGTAGTCGGCGAAGGCGAGTGTCTGACGGCAACAGTACCCTCTCTCGGAGCGGAGAAATTCATCGCATTTCCTCACGATTCCCTTCGGGACGGCGAGGGGGGGGAGATTTTTATTGCAGCGAGCTTAAGCGAGGAACGTAGTGTTACAGCTAGGCAAGGCAGGCGCGTTTCAGAGTGCTACTATGAGCGAGGCCAAAGCTTGGGCTAAGGCTTCCACCTTGCGTTGTATTAAGGCGGTAATGAAATCGCCCTTCTCCCTTTGTAAGCGGGTCGAATGGAACAGACGTGCAGCAACGACCCGTTGCAGAAGCGAATCGTGGTAGCCAACTTCATGATACATTACTTAGCTTTGCTTCTACCAGACTGTGGCACCAACCCACTGATCGAAAGCAATGTGAGAAAAGCGTGTGAGACACCAAAGGCGCATTTGTAAAACCTCAAACTTTTGAAACCAGAACGTAAGGAACAGTATGCCTGCCTCCTGCTAGCGCGAATCAAAAGGTCACGAGTTCGACACCTGTCGAAATAACTGTCATTATGGTTTTCCTCCCATACTAGGGGCGAAGCTCCTTAAGACCTCAAGATGTCCGTCGTCTGCCGTCTGTCCGTAACATGTCTTCATCTGTCTCGCATTTCTGAACCATTTCCCATGTAAACTTCAACTTATAAGCAACAGAGGGCGTTGGTGGTAACCGTTTGGCATGTAACCTTCAAGTTATAAGCAACAGAGGGCACTGTGTGAATTGTAGATGTGATGGCGCGGCTTTCAACGCTCTCTCTCTCTCTCTCTCTCTCTCTCTCTCTCTATATATATATATAATATATATATATATATATATATATATATATATATATATATATATATCCACGTTTCATACCACACATTCTCTTCTCTCATATGGACCAAGACGAATGCAGGAGGAAAGCACGAAGCGCTCAGGATCAGCGTCGCCGTCGACGGGAAGCTACCGCGGAGACAAAAGAGAAGCAAGCGGATGCAAAGTGGCGATGGCGGCAACAAAGTTCTACACCACAGACTACGGCTAAGGAAGCAAAGGCTAAGCGGGAAAAACGCCAAGCTGACGCGCAGTTGAGACAACTTGAAGCGGATGGAAGGCGGCAATTGCGAGAAGAAAGTTCTACGCCAGAGACGACAGCCAATGAAGCTATGGTTATGAAGTAAAACGTGACCCGGAACTTGAAACCTCATATCAGCTATAAAGAAGAATCACTGCTATAGCACAATCGGTCTCAGCACTATCTCAACTTTAATCACAATAATCACCTCCGAAAGCTTCGCCCCATAATTATCTTCATGCAGCTTGAAATACAGCAATTTTTTGTGCGTGCTTTATTCTGACGTCATTTCCGGAAGAAAATACGTTGGTGATGGCTTAGTTCCTTGTTAATGTAAATTTTTTGGTTGATATATGGAAGCGGGAGAAAAAAAACTGAACTGTTTTGTGGGTAGTACAGACGTAGAATGTTTTCTGCAATGATGTGATTAACCGATCAGTGAGTCGGTGAGAATGACGCAAGCAGCTACGGTTACTCTACGTATTTTTGTGCAAATCTTGCCAGATGCTTGTTCTCCTTCGAGATAGCACATAACAACCAAGTCGAATATTTTCTATGAGAGAGAGAGAGAGATAGAGAGAGAAAATAAGAAGGGCGGGGAGGTCAACCAGAGCTGAGCCCCAGTAGGCTACCCTTCACTGGGCAAGGGCAGAGAGGAAAGAAAGGTTATAGAAAGGAAAAAAAAAGACACTGACTTGGCCGACGCATAACAGTTCCACATCACAAACGATGAAACAGGCCGGTGTCTTTGAGAAAACGCAACGCTTTCCTTGCCTTTCGGAATTTGGATGGGTAATGCCATGGTCCCATCACTTTCTCGGTCGTGAAATCACTTCTGGCCAGTTGATTTAGAGCACTGCGCAAATGAAGTCTCTCGTTTGTGTATGCCGGGAAGTCCCGCTGGTCGCGGGATCAAATCCCGGCTGCGGCGGCTGCATTTCCGATGGAGGCGGAAATGTTGTAGGCCCGTGTGCTCAGGTTTGGGCGCACGTTAAAGAACCCCAGGTGGTCAAAATTTCCGGAGCCCTCCACTACGGCGTCTCTCATAATCATATGGTGGGTTTGGGACGTTAAACCCCACATATCAATCAATCAATCAATCAATCAATCAATCAATCATCAATCAATCAATCAATCAATCAATCAATGCCTGGAAGTAACATAAGATGTGTTCAATAGTCTTATCGGCGGCGCAGAAGTTGCACTACGCGCTGTTGACAGGCCAAGCAAGTTAGTTTGACAAGAATAACACAGAGCACACATAATCTACATTACATTGGAGCTGTGTATAGCGCTACCCGCTATGGTGTTGTAGTAGTTATGGTGCTCGACTGCTGGGAATGCTGTACGTGGCGGCTGTCACAAAATACAAAAAACAAGAAAACCCATAAAGTTAAATTTGAGTGCACGTTAAAGAACACTAGATAGTCGAAATTTCCTGAGCCTTCCACTACGGAGTCTCTCTTAGTCTTGGTTTTGGGACCTTGAACCCGCACGGTCATTATGAGCGGTGTAATTAACGGGTAGAACGCTTCTACGAAGAGTGATTAATACGTATTTGCATAGTAGACGCGTTCTTATTTAAACAAAACTAGTATCGTTTGTGGATTAGTGGGTAGCTCGCATAATTATTTGTATTAGTGTCCGAGGGATCACGTTTAGATATCCGAAATATGGTGTGTAGGGGAAGATGAAAACGTGCGATACGAAAATCCGATAACTGGGGTTTTGTCGAGTGGACGTTTCGACAACCGGACTTGTCTTCCTCTAGGCTAGAACAGAACTGATTTATTTAGCGATATCGTGTTTGTGATTATCGTATTTGTACGAGTGATACGCTTCCGTCATCCATTCACGTCCCGTAATACCAAATTTCGTTTACGTGAAGCTAGCGAAATGACCGCGAGTGCACCATGAGCTATGGCGTGTAGTAATGACTTACGTGATATGCATTTTAAGATTTTCACGTCAGTGCCTGCCCTTATGTTCCTCACGCAGTCATGTCATACCATAACAGTTTTGCAGTATATCATGGGAACGAAACCACCGCAAGAGCAGGAAGACCGTGAAATGTAAATCATGACATTAAGGACATACATGTCATGATTTTCAGGTTACGACTACTCACTTATGCTCGTAGTACAGTCATGTTAAGCCATACAAATTTTGGTATATACCCTATCATCAAAACGGCCAGGATAGCTAAAGGTCGCGGGTGGCTAGATAGATAGATAAATAGATAGATAAATAGATAGATAGATTGATAGATTGATAGTTACGCTCAAAGTCGCCGAAGTTCGCTAAAAAGTGTCTCGCATTTAAAGTTTTTAGGCATGCTTATTAATGGTCAAAAGGAAATGCATCAATAATATTAACAGCTCTGGCGATGCAGGTATTGTTTTACGGTCACGCAGTGGGTAATCCGATCAAGCACGAAATGAAGAATTATGGTGCTGAAAGCACTCCGCAACTATATGTGCGGTAAGCATTCCTAAATGTTTTAGACGCCTCATCGGACTCGCACGTATATGACTATTTTTTGCGGTATGGTTGAGCTGTCTACCGAAGTCAAGCATCGTTTAACCGATGCACGATAGCTTGCTCATTCAGAGGAGTGGGATATCATATGCTAATGACATTCTTATAAAGCGAATTGTCAACAGTACATCTCCAAATAAAGTGAGAAGCGCACCATCCCTAAATGTGATGTTAGTCAACCACCGGTGAAATGCATTTATTTGCCATCTGCACCACGCGTTTCCTGGCTGAGGGTTGTGCAACACGTTATCCACAGTTCGCTCTGTCAAACATTGTGGCATGGGAAAAAGAATATTGTGTTTTCTCGCATAAACCTCATCTAAGGCTTCTTATAAACATTGTGTTACCTGTTTTAGCTGTTTGTTGGTTGATATAGACCTCGAACTACCTGTGGCACATAACTTGCCGGAATGCGCCGCACGTTTGAGCAAATGCTTATCACGGCATAAGTGACTATAATGTCAACTAATTCATGTCGCAATCGAAGTGGAGCTCTTCAATGTTTCGAACTCCGTTCCTTCTTACAAAAACTATCTGAATGAAAAAATTCAGTCAGTCGTTGTTGAAAATGAAAAATTTATTTAGTTAAGCTGTCATGAGCAATAATTTACTATCTTGGTCTTCCGTGGTTCACACGAAGATTTGTGCAGTCTCCTTTATGATGTCCAGCTTCTTCTCCTACAATGTCTGTACATTGGCAGTGGTCTGGGCAACCACGATTTCCTAGTGTCGGGTCGCACTGTTTTTAAACGTGAAAATAGAACTGTGTAGGTAAACCACTTCACGGCAAACAACTCGATGCACAAGAGCACTCTGCATTCACGCACAGAAGAAGAGTGTTTCATATATACACATTGCTTTTATGTTAAATTGTTAGTAGTATGAACAACACAAAGTGATAATTTTTTCAATCATGCTTCCACGATGAATATACAGGTTTTGGTGTACACAATGTGCGCAAACGGGGTGAATTATTTCATGTTTGTATAAATTTGAATAAATGAGCAGCATTTCTTAGCGAACCTAAATAATCACAGGTATTTTCACCGTTTTTATTGACGTACCTATATACCTAGCCTTCTATACCTATATATCTTGTGGCTTTCCTAATTTAGCACAGCATATCAAAAGCAACAAGGCAGCGTTTCAGTATATCGTGAATACAACTGGCCCCACCGCGGTGGTCTAGTGACTAAGGTACTCGGCTGCTGACCCGCAGGTTGCAGGTTCGAATCCCAGTTGTGGCAGCTGCATTTCCGGTGGAGGCGGAAATGTCGTAGGCCCGTGTACTCCGACTAGGCGTGCGTAAAGAACCCCAGTGGTGAAAATCTCCGGAGCCCTCCACTACGGCGTCTCTCATAATCATATGGTGGTTTTGGGACGTTAAAACCCACATATCAGTGAATACAACTGTCTGCTCATAACTTGAATATTATAAAAACTTTCACGTACGTCACAAAACACTTTCTTGCGACCACGAGTGACATATACCCACATAGCAAAGCCAATTTTAAGCTGGCTTTAGCCACAGAGGATTCGCAGTATCTATCAACACATCGAAGGACCAGAACAGACGCTAGATAACAAATGCAAAGCAGTATTTCTTTACGTACTGCCAGAATGTTTGGTATCTATCTATCTATCTATCTATCTATCTATCTATCTATCTATCTACCTATCTATCTATCTATCTATCTATCTATCTACCTATCTATCTATCTAGCTATCTATCTATCTATCTATCTATCTATCTATCTATCTATCTATCTATCTATCTATCTATCTATCTATCTATCTATCTATCTATCTATCTATCTATCTATCTATCTATCTATCTATCTATCTATCTATCTATCTATCTATCTATCTATCTATCTATCTATCTATCTATCTATCTATCTATCTATCTATCTATCTATCTATCTATCTATCTATATATCTATATATCTTTCCTCTCTCCTCTCTCTCTCTCTCTATATATATATATATATATATATATATTATATATATATATATATATATAATCTACACATATCTAGCGTAAATTGGTAATGTGTCGCTCAATAATGAATATTACACTACGACCACCTTCTCTCCACGTGATTTACATAACGTCAATTAGCGAGGTACCCTAGATCTGCTGAATTTTCAAAGACGCGAGCTTTAAGAGAAATCCTGATACATGCAAACAATTTTAGGTTCCGAGCAGGAATCAAACCATACGTTTGGCATTGCCGCTACGCAATCTGCCACCTAACAAGACAGATCTCGAAAATGCTTTGGGAAAAAGCCTTGTGTACGCAGCATCGCGGGCAGATGTCGATTGTGGTAGCGGTTGCCAGCTATCCACTTACATAAAATATGCAATAAACATCAAATCTCTATTACTATGACTCCGCTACCTAATATTCAAGCATTGCTCTAACCCTAATAGTAAGCTGATGAATGCTACTCATACTATGCACATCATTGTGGCCAGCATACCCTATAGTTCGTTTCCATAAAACTGGCTTGTGCGCTATAACGTAAGTAGTGGTATTTGCTCAGCCGATAAACTACCCCTTATATGCCAACGCATGATATGCCTGGTAAGCCTACTATATGAGGGCTGGCACTCCATTTATTCTAACACGACATGTCGATCCATGTGGCTTAAAAGAGAAAGCGCAACGCAGGTGACTTCTCACTAACTACTTAACAACATACTAAAATACGTTGGATATGCCCGCATCCTTGCTTATACTAACTTTCCCTAGGGTTTTTTACCTTGTAGCTGACTCGTAAGTAGCTGTTAGTGGAAAGTTCGGTCATATTGGCCTTAACAAGGTGTGAACATATTCACAACTAAAACACAGCAGAACAAAAAATCACTTGTCTTTCAGTTTAGTGGCGGGTTTTCAAGAATGTATTAACTAGCAAAAAGTTGGAAAATGAGACAAACGACAAAAAGACAACTAGAACAAATATATGGTTTTTTGGCTTGTCTTACCTAAATTTTCTGTAAATGACAAACACTTTTTTTGGCATCATGTGCGCTAATTTAGTGCTATTAGATGCCACGTTACGGAATAAAAAAAATGAACCTTAATCAATGTATCGAAGAGATGATTCGATTATTTTGTTTAAAGAAAACTCTTGGAAAGCAGTGGAATTTCGTTGAGCGAGGCTGTCATGTTTTCAACTCGAGAACGCCAGTGATACCACTTTAAATTTGTGTACGCTGCTCATAATTTATTATGTAATCAAGTGAAAAAGAATTGCTATACACTGTTCTAAAAGTTAGCACAATACGCAGTAATGAATGCTGTAAAACATTTGAATGTCCTTTGAATGCTCTAGCCAACAGACTCAAACAACAGTCACGTCTTTTCTAGTGGGTCGTTTCGGATTTTCGTATTTCAAGCAGTTAAGAACTAAAGACTTGTTGAGTATTGTCAAATGTGTAATCGAAGAAGGAAGAGAACGAAGTATGGACACGAGAGGAAAGATACCGCATAGTACGTGGGCTGAAACCAAGGAGGTTCAAAAAACCTCCTTGACCAAAACGAACGTTTGCCTAGCATAGACGCGTTCTTTATCTGAGTCGGTAAACCATTGTCATCTTTAATGTACCGGTGAAGTGACCTTTATTCAACATTTTATGGTGCCGAAACCCGAGAATCGGTGATTGATGTGACCAGAGGAAAGGACTTCACTAGCAACAAAGGTAGACCACATCGAAAGCAAGCGGACGACTCTGCGAGCTCTGCACGCGTGTCTGTGAAGTGAGGCAATACCACAAATTGAATAAAGTCAATTCTCCTGATAGGATCTTCGTTTGGTGCACAACAGGCATAAGTCATGCAACGATGGCATGCGGGTGTTCAACTTAGAGCTTAAGAGACACGTTAGAGATAATGAAGTTGCCGAAGGTTATGTGTCTGTGACATAATATGAAGACACCGCTGCTGCTGCACTGTCGTTGCTCTGTCGCCACATAAAGGAACGCAAGGCGTCACGGTCGGGGATCACATACGACATGCACTGCAGCTCTATGCAAGCGGTGGCTGCGCGAACATTTACTTCTACATCGAAGTGCGCCTTCAAGAAAGCTACATAGTGTTTATTATAGGGAACGGGTGATGTAGTGATTGTCCACGAGGACAACATTTCCAAAATGTTCTTGAAAACGGCAATAAGCAGTAATTGTATGAAAGATAATGATAGAATGGCCCACCCTTGCAAAAAAGGGTAACCACAGGGATCAGTAGTTGTACGATCAGTTAAAAAATTTTATCCTTTTGAACTTTTCACCTCAGGCCCCGGATTGTGTTGAATATTGTTGATTGTGTATAGAACAAAGTTAGGGCACGAGAGGAGAGCTCGCACATTGTGGGGCGAAAAAAACGTTTGCCTATAGAATAGACGCCTTTTTTTCTTAGTTATTAACCTTTTGTTTTTTTTACTATGCCAGGTATTTAAATAAGGCCTTATGTCAGTACCTATGGGGTTTCTCCGAAGGTAACCATTCTTTCTCACACGTGGTCGTGAAAGTTGGACACCATCAGTTTTCAACTGTGCCACATCGAATCACAAGGGGTGATGCTCTGTCGAATGACACAGGGGGGCGAGAGCTAGGACGGCTTCATGAGCGTGTTCATTCTTCGCGAGCCCCGAGTGGCCCTGAGCCCAGATGATCTCAACGTGGCTGAGCACTTGACCCACTGCTACATCGTGGAGTACTGCACTATACTTTTTTTACTGTACATATGTATTGAAATGGTACAATATATATAGTAGTTATCATAACTACAGGAACATTTAAAGCGAATGTGTCAAAATATATTCTCGGGTTACAAATCTCTAAAGCTGTCGTATGCTTATGAGACACCATGTGCCTCATGGTGCCACATCCACAAGTAAAAAAAATGGCTCCGTATCTGCATGTTACACTGCAAATGTCGTTGAAAGACCATAGTGTTGCGTCTGGAGAGATTGAACAAAACGTTTATTTGATGTTTCGCGCAAGAATATAGGTGAATGGTATTCTTGAGGCGCTGCGTTAGAGTGCCTCGAGCTTGGTGCGGAGGCGAACGAGCACATCAAGTCACGTCACACGAGAGACATGAGGGCCACCTGGCAGTTATCTTGGAAAACGAAGCGCGCGTGGAGTGCGCGCCTGTATCAGAAGTGATAAAGTGTAGAACGCAAGGCGACGGGTAGGTGCCATCTCCGTGCCGTGTTAGCAAAACCTTAGAAACACTCGCCTTTTCGTGCAAGCGTTGCATGGTCAGCGCATCGTGATAAACGCTATGGTACTTAGAATTACTTATGTCTGCCTTCTCTAGTAAACCACCAACACACAGAATATGGACGTGTTGTTATGGTGCCTCTGATATGCTCACTAATTGCTTTTTAATTGGCAATCACACTAGTATGAACGCTCAATCTTGAGCAATACTGGCGGGCGCTGCGGATGGGGTCGGCCGTTGGGGGTATTGCCTGGGGCCGTTTAGAGTACCGTTAGGGGCGCAATGACAGAATGATGTACAGACGGACAGACCAAAATTTTTGCGTCAAAGGTTCCTAAGAACTTTAAAAAAATGGCAACATATCCACGGAGTGAATGATGGAGAGTGGGGCGAAGCATTCGTCCGTCCATGCGTCCGTCTGTGTGACCGTCCATGCGTCTGTTCGTGCGCCCGTCCCTGCGTTCGTTCATGCATCCGCCCCTGCGTCTGTTCATGCATCCATCCATGCATCTGTCTGTGTGTCCGTTCGTCCATCTATTCAACACTCCAAATCCCACCATCTCGCATATTTTTATCATATATTCCCCATATAGAAGCACCGCCATTCAATAGACCATCCAAGGACTAAACGAGAGGTGGCACACGCACACTTTCTCACGGCTTGCGCTTCGGGTCTACTTCCCACCTTCAACCACCTTGAGTTCATGGTATATACTAGTTCACTGTATTCATGGCACTGCGGCCCAGTGCTCGCTAAACCTTTCTAAAACCAAGGAGGTTACGCCCAACGAGTATAACGTAGCAACCTTTTCCTGTCAGATAGTGCTCAATGTACATGCCAGTGGCTGCTAATGTGAAATGAGAGACAGGAGCATTCAGCTTTTAATTTCTTGCGGCTTGCGCTTCGTATCTGCTTCCCCCCTTTAACCACCTTGAATTCATTTATGGTATATACTAGTTCATTGTATTCATGGCGCTGCGGCTTCAACGCTCGCTAAACCTTTCTAAAACTAAGGAGGTTACACCCAGCGAGTATAATGTAGCAACCCTTTCTTGTCCGATAGTGCTCAATGTACATGCCAATGGCTGCTAATGGGGATCGCAGCGTGCACGTTGATTAAAAGCCGAATGCTCCTGTCTCTCATTCCCCATTAGCAGCCATTGGAATGTACATTGAGCACAATTTTTTATTGTTAAATAACGCACAGAAGAAATCTCTCACCGGCACCATTTTAGAGGTCAAATGTTAGACCTATTTCGGGTATGTGCCACTGGTAGTTACGTACTACGAGAGACGCACAAGCCACGCCATAAGGAGCTTCGCCCCTAAAACTGGGAGCCCTAAAGTTTTGCTTTAAGGAGCAAAATGCGATAGCGACATTCTGTTGCTAGTGCACTCTCTAAACACTTAGTGCATTGAACCTTTTCGAGTTTGCTATGCACCCTCTATGTGGCCTTTAGAGAATAGGGCGCAGTAGCGTGTGCGCTTGTTGTAAGGGGGGTACTGGCTTTCAACCTTGATGCCATTATGATAATCACATTCTGACGCCCCTTGGCAGCGGATGCTTGTACCACGCATTATTACAGCAATATTTTATGTAACATTGTGAAGCACGTTCACAGGACGCGTGTTTTTTGTGAAGCATGAAGGCTACTTTCATCGCATTTCCAAGCAGAGGAAGTTTTTTTTCCTTGTTTTCACTAGCTGAGGCGTGGCTTGTGGTAGAAGATCCGCTTGCTACGTAAACGACCCGGCTTCCATCCCAATTTACTCCTAAACAACGCTGATTTGGTCCACTCTCTGCTGCAGGTTATTCATAATTTAGTTTGCTTCGTTCTTGATTTTTCGGTCACGCATAAGATGATTTTTCGCTCACAATCAAAGACGCCGACGCCAGAATGTTTGCGCAACGAGCTCTTTAACGCTATCACTGTAAAACACTAAACTACTCATGAGACATGTAGCGAGAAACTGAAGATTTGTTTTGAGCACCCTACTGCATGCTTCACTTATACTCAATGTACATGACGATTGAAATTTGTCTTCATCTCATCAAAATGCGGCCGCCATGGCCAAGAATCAAAGTTGCGTCTTTGAGCTTTCTAACAAGGGACGCTCACACAACGCCCAAGCGCGCACAAACATGAACACACACACATGCACATACGCTCAAGTGTACGCACACATAAACGCACATATGCACACATTTCAAAAACACCAGCGCATAAAGTAGCGTATTGTGAAACAAATATTGCATGCAACGTGGGCAATACTTCTAGGAAGGATTTGTGACATGCGAAGTAAGGCATGAGATAGATACGTATAATTATGACAGGATCTTACGGGTCCACTACAATTCGACATGACGAAAAATGGATCTCTCCGAGGACCACGAATGGCAGTCGCACATCTGGAAAACACGGAAACTGCTGAGATTTACGCACTTTGCGTTGCTGTAAGAGTAAAATTATCAGCATGGAAAAAACTCACTTTCGTTGAAACTGTTAGCTAGTGTTGTTCAGCGTTATTATGCGTTGCAATTTATTGGCTATTGCCTCTTCGGACAATAAAAAAATTAGTAGCTGCATTCAACGTGAATCGTGCAGGAACCGTGGAACAATGATTCACCTGTCCTTCAATGACGAACTCATAGAGCATGCGTGGAGGGGCTAGTTGGTAAGCGATTATTCTGTAAACTAAAATTATATTTTGGAATAAACAACAAAGTAGTAGCCAGGATAACCAGAACGAACATGCAAGGAGTATTAGTAACCTAGAAAAATCAGACATCCCACCAGTAACGAAAGACAAGTAACGATATCCTTGGAAGAAGTCACTACAATAATTTAATCCTAATCGTGTAGCTTAGCCTTCATTTGACCCACTCGGAACGCATGTCAAAATGCTGGCTACAAGAGGCCCAATAAGTGCTCTATCGTTTGTCAAACTGCAGTGCAACTGATGTCTGCGCTTGCGCGTCCGTTTTCGCATCACACCTGCTTACAAATTACCTTTTAATTATTGCACTGCAGTGGACTTGCCCGGTACTGTTGCGTCACTGAGAGAGCTAAAGCCTAACCTCCTGATCCAGAAACCAATTATAAGGAAGTGTTCGAGGTAGTCAATTTACTTAATCCGCTTCCAGTTCCCGTTGATACGTGAACTGCTGTAAATCTTGTTTTAAAGTAGCGAATTGTCTTATATCAATAGATACGACATAGATTACCTTACAAAGACGTCAAAAATAAATGCTTGCATGATATCGCACCGGCTGCGTCGCTGTCTAAGAACGCTGGTGAAAGCTCGTCCATTTAGAATAACCACAGCGACATAATCAGAGTCGGGGCAACCTTGTGGATATAATCTGGCCTGTGTGGCCTTCAGCCATATTTGCGTGACCGAAATATTGAAACGATGCAAATTGCCCCACCACGGTGGTCTAGTGGCTAAGGTACTCGGCTGCTGACCCGCAGGTCGCGGGATCAAATCCCGGCTGCGGCGCCTGCATTTCCGATGGAGGCTGAAATGTTGTAGGCCCGTGTGCTCAGATTTCGGCGCACGTTAAAGAACCCCAGGTGATCAAAATTTCCGGAGCCCTCCACTACGGCGTCTTTCATAACCATGTGGCGGTTTTGGGACGTTAAACCTCACATATCAATCAATCGAAAAGATGCAAATGAAGCAGATAAACACACATAAGAAACTGTGCTACCAAAAGGTATAGCAAAAGTTCGAGTATAAACGCATATCCACGAAGTGACTGCTGGTGACTGGGAAAGCATCCTGCATCGCCTCGTGATTCGTGGCATAGCATTAAGTTTTGGTTAACATAATTTTATTATATTATAGTTAATCCTTTGTTCTGTTAAAAGCTTCGATTCATTGGTGGTGGGCGGTCGGTGTTTTTCCGGTGGAGTGTGCTTTTATTTTGTTTGCTCTGATTAATAACCTTTTGGCGACCTTTTTGTTATTCAGCGATGTTTTGGTTTCCACGCCTGCTGTAGATGCCGAGTGATTGATTGATATGTAGGGTTTTAACGTCCCAAAACCACTATATGATTATGAGAGACGCCGTAGTGGAGGGCTCCGGAAATTTAGACCACCTGGGGTTCTTTACCGTGCACCCAAATCTGAGCACACGGGCTTACAACATTTCCGCCTCCATCGGAAATGCAGCCACCGCAGACGGGATTCGAACCCGCGCCCTGCGGGTCAGCAGCCGAGTACCTTAGCCACTAGACTACCGCGGCGGGGCGTAGATGTCGAGTGGTTGTTTGTGGACAGACGGACGTCGCGTGGTTTTTAGGTGGTTCGTCCCTAAAAGCGGCAGGTTAAGCGTCGCTCGGTGTGTCCTTATCGAACGATAACGCGTAGTACCTCGACATTGTATTCATATCCTACAAAAGTCAACTGAAGCATAGTTTCTGCTCAACAACTCCATTTTCGTTGCCTTAATTTGTATTTGAAACGACACTCTGCGTTTCCACAGAATCAGACACATCCAGACACACTCAAACACAAACACACACACACACACAACTTGTACAGAAGGCAACTTATGCTGCATATGTGACACTAATTTCTAATTGATGACAGATATGTTATCTGATTCGGCAGAAATGGGCAGCGTATGTCTCACGCTAACCACGCCCCCGTCGAGCTGAGTGCGTGACATCGAAGAAAGTGTCTCCGCCATAAAACGCTACATTTACTCAGCTATTCAGTGGCAAGCCAATACAATGGCATGACTGTGATTGCGAAGGGTCGCGTACGCACACTGCTATGTCTGAACACCAGACGTTTAACGTCCCCGCAGGGGCGCCTGCGCAAGTAGGCGTTTGGTGTGTAGCGACACCACGGACCCGAGCTAACGGGGGAGTTTTGGCTCCCTCCCACGCCTAGCCGTGCGTGGCTTTGCCGTGTCCGGGGAAAAGGGGATCCTGGGGGTTGAGCCGACGCTGGGTGATTGGACCTTTAAGGCCCCCCGGCAGAGGCAACACACCCCTTTGGCCCCGGCTTCACGTAGACGGCACCCCTGGGCTGACCCACCCAGGGGAAATCGGCAGTCGCCTTTTCCTGTCTCCCCTCACATCTTCGTCTTTTCTCTTACTTTAAATCTTTCCTGTCCTCTACTCTCTTCCGTTGACTTCCGTGTTTCCTGGCGGCAAGGGTTAACCCTGTGTGGCTATCCTACCTTGGATACACCATATTCGGTTATAGTGGTGGTGTACAGCTGGCGTCTGTAGGGCCTGTGCTTCCAGACTCTGCAGCGTCCCCTTGTAGGACTCCATGGTGGGTGGCTGGCACCGCTGCCGAAAAGAAACCTTTTCTTATGGCTAGTTCCTTCCCCCCACTCCCTGATCGCCCTCAGAAAAGAGGGCGCACCGATGAAGTCTTCCAGTTTTATGGTCACCAGAGAGTATCTTTTCCTCGATTTCACGTTGTCCACGCTGACACACCCGGCAAATCAGTGCGAACACTTTCACCTTTTCTAGTATCAAAGTCTTTGATGGAAATCTTCGGCCCAGGGTATAAAGCAACGAGAATGGCAAGTGGTGACCTCCTGTTGGAGCTCCGCGACCAGAAACAATATGAGAAACTGCCTAATCTAGTAAAATTTGGAGATACCAAAATAATAGTAACCCCACACCGAACCATGAACACCACCCGTGGTGTTGTTTCAGATGATGACCTATTAGGGCTGACTGAGGCTGAACTCCTAGAGGGTTTCAGCGAACAGAATGTCATCAACGTGAAACGAATTAGGATGAGGCGTGATGGCAAAGAAATCCAGACTAAGCACCTGATACTTACTTTTAATTCAAGTGTACTGCCCCGACTCCGTTGAGGCTGGGTACATCAAGCTCCGAGTGAGGCCATATATACCGAACCCTCTCCGATGTTTTAAATGCCAGCGATTCGGCCACAGTTCTCAGAACTGCCGAGGCCGCCTAACTTGCGCGAAATGCAGTGCCGACGAACACACATCTGATGCCTGTGAAAACTCTCCTCACTGTGCAAATTGTAACGGGGAACATGCCGCATACTCACGGTCATGCCCAAGCTGGAAGAAAGAAAAAGAAATTGTCACGATTAAGGTAACACAAAACATTTCATTTAGAGAGGCACGAAGGCAGGTGTCCTACCTGCCAGAAACCAGCTTTGCCGAAGTGGTGCGTCAGGGGGCAGCGCCACGACGGCCCCCGGCGCCTGTCTGGCACACGCGTAGTGCGCCGGCGGTGACGCCTTCTGCCCCCTCGGCGGTTGCAGCCAGTGCTGCTCCGCCATTGAAGAAGGACCCACCAGCCTCCGGGCTGGGGGCCGCGAAGGCCTTGTCTTTAGAGGCGAGGCCCTCAAAACAAATGCAGCGCTCGCAAGAGCGCGTGTCTAGCGCCTCGCAAGAGGCAATGGACACAACACCGAGCGTGAGGGCGCAGCCAGCGCCTAGGGATCGGCGCGACTCTGTCGACCGATCCAAAAAAGAAAAATCTCGTGTCACGGCCCCTGGAAAGGGTCTGTGAGCTTACTTTCCCACCCTTGAGCACAGAACACAAAATACACCTAAAATGGACACACAAATACTACAGTGGAATGCCAGAGGCCTATTTAAAAACCTAGATGATATCAAGGACTTGCTTAATGACTATCAGCCAAAAGTGTTCTGTGTTCAAGAAACTCATTTAAAGTCGACTCATGTGAATTTCTTGAATCAATATGTGGTTTTTCGTAAAGATCGAAATGGTGGCAATTTCTCTTCTGGAGGTGTGGCCATCATTGCACAAAGAAGCGTAGCATGCCAGCACATTGTGCTACAAAGCTCTCTTGAGGTTGTGGCTGTTCGCGCTATTCTATTCAACCGTCTTATATCTATCTGCTCGATCTACATAGCCCCTGACGAACCATTCAATAAAACAGAGTTCGAAAAGCTTATTGATCAGCTTCCAGAACCATATGTGTTAACTGGAGATTTTAATGCTCACAGTTCGCTATGGGGTGATACCAAATGTGATGCGAGAGGTCGTGCAATAGAAAACTTTCTTCTCGCATCCGGAGCCTGCCTGCTCAATAAGGCAGAGCCAACCTACTTCAGTACCACACACAATACATATTCATGCATAGATTTAGCCATTGGATCACCGTCACTCCTACCTTACTTAGATTGGAAAGTTATTAATAATCCATACGGAAGTGACCATTTTCCAACTCTTTTAGCAACAAAACAATGGGATGACCGGCCGTCTTATCCCAAAAAGTGGAACTTTCATGTTGCAAACTGGGTCAAATTCAGAGAGCTATGTACACTACGCCTCGAAGAGGTAGACCATTTGGAAGTAGAAGAGATGGCCAACTATATTTCGGAATATGTTCTTACTTGTGCAAAAAAGTGCATACCGCAGTCCAGGAATGATAAGGTTAACGCAAAGCCATGGTGGAATCGGGAGTGTGAAATTGCTAAAAAACGGCAAAACAAAGCATGGAGGGTTTTTTCTCGCTACCCAACAGCAGAAAACTTGATAACCTTTAAATGTTGCAAAGCGAATGGCAGGCGTGTTCGCCGTATAGCCAAACGGGAAAGCTGGACACGCTATATATCCTCAATAAACTCCTACACAGACGCCAGCAAGGTTTATAATAGGGTGCATAAACTCAAAGGACAAGGCCCAAATCCTTCCCTTTGGTGAATGACTGCGGTGATACAATAGAAGAACAGGCAAACGCTCTTGGCGTACACTTCGAGAAAATGTCAAGCTCGGAAAACTATACCACTAAGTTCTTACGCCACAAAAGCATAGCTGAAAGTGTACCTCTGTGCCGGAACAAGCCTCGATCAGACGGATACAATAAACCACTAACAGTATATGAACTGAAGCTCGCCCTTGGTTCCTGTGGGAGTTCTGCTCCTGGTTCTGATGCAATTACTTATGAAATGATCGGAAATCTCCCTGATGAAACCCTAAACTGCCTTTTAGCTCTTTACAACAAGATTTTCAGTACCGGCAAAATACCCTCTGCTTGGAAAGAGGCAATAGTACTACCAATCCTTAAACAGGGCAAAGATCCCTCTTCGGTAAATAGTTACAGGCCTATTGCCCTCACGAGCTGCCTACTCAAAGTGTTTGAAAAAATGATTAACCGCCGCTTGGTCTATTACTTGGAGTACAATGGCATATTGGACCCGTGCCAGTCTGGTTTCCGTACAGCTAGATCCACAACCGACAATCTTGTCCTCCTCGAGTCGTATATACGTGACGCGTTTGTACACAATCAATACTGCCTGTCTGTTTTTTTCGATCTTGAGAAGGCATATGATACTGCCTGGCGATATGGAATCTTGCAAGATCTACTGTCTTTCGGAATATGTGGCAGGTTGTTTACCATCTTAAAAGATTACCTGTCTGAAAGGAAGTTCCGTGTAAGAATAGGTACTGTGTTATCGCGCACATTTCTTCAAGAAAATGGAGTGCCGCAGGGAGGAGTATTAAGCTGCACACTGTTTATAGTCAAAATGAACTCTCTTCGCTCTGTTATTCCACCTGCGATATCGTACTCTCTATACGTGGACGACATTCAAATCAGTTTCAAATCGTGTAACTTGACTGTATGTGAACGCCAGATACAGTTAGGTGTTAACCGACTTGCAAAATGGGCTGACGAGAATGGTTTTAAGTTTAACACTGACAAGACTACTAGTGTGCTGTTCTCGAGACGACGAGGTGTGCATCCTGACCCCTGCATACTAATGAATGGACAAAACATAGTCATCGCGAAGAACAAAAATTCCTCGGTGTAATTTTCGATTCCAAACTCACCTTCATCCAGCACATAAACAGCTGAAGTTAAAATGTCTCAAGACCATGAACCTTTTAAAGATTTATCGCATCAGTCGTGGGGGACAGACAGGCACTGCCTCATATCTCTGTTTCGAAGCCTGGTTCTGTCACGCATAGACTATGGATGCATAGTATATCAGTCAGCTTCAAGAACAGCACTGAAAATGTTGGACCCTGTATACCACCTAGGTATCCGGTTGGCACTTGGTGCCTTTCGTACCAGCCCTATTCAAAGCCTTTATGCAGAGTCAGATCAGTGGCCACTAGACTATCAGCGCACGTATCTAGGAGTCAACTATGCAGTTAAGATCATGTCTTTGAAGCAGCACCCATGTAAAACACTTATGACGATGTGTCTACTACCCAGTTATACCTAAACCGTCCTTCTATCGCCCCACCGTTTCCATTGGCAATACGACCTGCATTAAAACAACTTGCAATTTTTTTCAATGACTTGGAGGAAAGTGACCTTGTCGAACACATCCCTCCCTGGCAGCAAAGTCCAGTCACCTTGTGACTGGTCTTTCAAAGACATCATGAAGGAAAACTGTCCAAGTGCACTCATTGAGCAACATTTCTTAGCCCTTGAACACAAATATCGTTCAACCGCGTTCTTCTCTGATGGCTCAAAATCTCAAACATCTGTATCTTGTGCAGCCTATGGACAAAGCTCTCGGACACCAGAACCATGCATACACATACCAGCATTTTTCACAGCGGAAGCCTATGGTATCCTGCTCATTATACAACATATTAAACAACACAAGATACAAAGTCTATAGTGTACACAGATTCATTAAGTGTTGTCAGGCCCCTGTCTTGTGGCAAGTACAGCAAGAACCCTACTTTTAATAAGCTCCTTAACGAAATCTATGCAGCCTACAACCTAAAACTTTCTATTGTTATTTGCTGGGTTCCAGGTCATTCTGGAATTGCGGGCAATGAAATAGTGGACAAGAATGCACGAGAAGCCGCTGGTCGGCAAACCATAGATATAACCTCTGTTCCGGGTGTAGATCTAAAACCTGTTGTACGTAGAGATCTACGCAACCACTGGCAAGCTGAATGGGACAGAGAAGTCGACAACAACTCCACCTAGTAAAACCCCAGCTGAGAAAAGTTATCCCCCAAAACTCAACAGGTTCGCTGAAGTCACTCTAACACGGCTCAGAATAGGCCACACTTATGCCACACATAAACACCTTTTGACAGGCACTGATCCACCTACATGTATACACTGTGGAGAGAGTCTAACTGTTGTGCATGTTCTCATACAATGTCCTGTTCTTCACCAAGCAC